>JASDQU010739097.1:70919-119317 GCA_032191745.1 Picea mariana
GTTTCATGCGATTTTGTGCCATGGTCAGGTTGTCCTTTAAGATTTGGAGAAATTGTTGTTGATTCTCGATGTGATATTCCACTGCTTGAACCTTAGATTTTTCTTTTAGAGAAGAGGTGATGGAAGGAGGGTGGTATCCATAAAGTGCCATAAATGGTGTCATTTTTTTTGTAGTGTGAAAGGAAGTGTTATACCACCATTCTGCCAAGGGTAACCACTTAAACCATTGTGTTTGTTTATCAGAGACAAAGCAATGAAGGTAGACTTCCATACATTTGGTCACTATCTCAGTTTGTCCATCAGATTGAGGATGATAGGATGAGCTATGAGCCAATTGAGTACCCAAACAAGAAAATATTTTTTTCCAAAAATGTCCAGTGAAGATGGGGTCTCTGTCACTTACAATAATCTTTGAGTTGCCATGTAGCTTTTGAAATGTCTCCATGAATGCGGTGGAAACTCTACTATATTTGAAGGGATAAGAGAATGCACAAAAGTGTGCGTACTTGGTCAGTCTATCAACAATCACCATGATGACACTCTTTCCTTCAGACTTTGGTAACCTTGTGATGAAATCCATGGAAACCTCCTCCCAGCGCTGACTTGGGATGGATAATGGTTGTAAAATACCTAGGATCTTAATTGTTTCCACCTTATTTTGTTGGCAAACCAAAAATTCTACCATAAACCTTTGAACATCAGTGTTAAGACCATCCCAAAAAAAATCCTTCTTGACTCTATGGTAGGTTTTCAAAAATCTTGAGTGCCCTCCAACTGGAGAGGTGTGCAATTCCAATAGTACCTTTTGTTTGAGTTGGGAGTTCTTACATAAATATAAGCAATATTTGTACCATAGTGAATCATTTTTCCATGTAAATGTATCTGATGCACTGGAATCCTACTGCAACCTTTGAATGAGAGTCCACACTTTTTCGTCATTCTTCCATTCATCCCTTGCTTCTATTATCCAATGGGGTTGGATGATTGAGATAGCCCAGAGAAAGGCCTCAACATCTTCATCCTTTCTTGAGAGTGCATCTGCCACAACATTTTGCTTCCCCTTTTTACAGACGATTTCAAAATCATAACCCAATATCTTGGTTACCCATTTTTGTTGTTCTTCTGAAGATAGTCTTTGTTCCAAGAAGTATTTAAGACTATCATGATCTTTTTTGACCTTGATGTGCCTACCTATTAGGTAAGGATGCCATTTCTTCAATGCATGTAGTATTTCCATTATTTTCTTCTCATAAATGGGTTTGTGTAAGTCCTTTCCCTTGAGTGGTCGACTTTCAAAAGCCAGGGGCCTTCCTTCTTGCATTAGGACAACACCAATTCCATTTCCTGAGAAATCACATTCCACAATAAAGGTTTTTGTGAAGTATGGAGTGGTCAATATAGGAGCTTTACACATCACCTCTTTAAGTTGTTCAAAAGATTTAGTTGCCTCTGGAGTCCATGAAAATGCATCCTTCTTAGTTAGTGTCATTAAATGTGCTGCTATTCTTCCATAGTTTAGAACAAACTTGTGGTAGTAACCTGTCAAACCCAAAAATCCTGTAAAATTCTTCAATGTTTTGGGAATCGGCCAGTCCATCATGGCCTTAATATTGTTAGGGTCTACCTTGACACCTTCATGAGATACAATATGACCCAAATACTCTACCTCCTTTACTCCAAAGAAACATTTGGATGGTTTGGCATATAGTTGTTTCTCCTTTAGTAGTTGTATCACCTTGTCAGCATGTTGCACATGATCCTCCCAAGACTTTCTATAGATTAGTATATCATCAAAAAATACTAACACAATTTTTGAAGGAAGGGATTGAAAATGGAATTCATCAACCCTTGGAATGTGGAAGGTGCATTTGTAAGGCCAAAAGGCATGACCAAAAATTCATAATGGCCTTCACGAGTTTGGAATGTTGTTTTTGGGATATCTTCTTCCTTCATTCTGATCTGATGATACCCTGAACAGAGATCCAATTTTGTGAAATATATTGCTCCATGTAGTTCATCTAACAATTCATCAATGACAAGAATGGGAAGCTTATATTTAATAGTGATCTTGTTGAGCTCTCTATAATCTGGACACATATGCCATGAACTATCTCTCTTGAATACCCTTACCACTGGTGCAGAGTAAGAACTTTGGCTAGGTCTAATAATGCCAGCCTCTAACATTTCTTCAACCATGCACTCAATTTCACTCTTCTGGGTGTAAGGGTATCTGTATGGCCTGATGTTAGAAGGAACACTCCTAGAAATTAGGTGAATTTCATGATCATGATTTCGAGTGGATGGAAGACCTTTGGGAATATCTTTAAATACTTTGGAATTCTTATCAATGATCCTTTGGAGATCTTAAGGAATAGATGGCTTGGATGTTTGAACATCTAGTGAGCATAGTTGTGAAATAACGCCTAGATGCCCCTTTTTCAATAATTTTGTCATGCCATTAGAACTTATCACCTTACCGAGTTTCCCTGTGATACCTCTTAACTCAATTTCTCTTCCTTCCAATAAAAATTTCATGAAAAGTTCTTGAAAATTAAAAGCCACTGTTCCTAATGATTGTAAACATTGGATTCCTAGTACAACATTTGCACCACCCATGGGTATAGAAATCATTGGACTATTCATTACATATTCCCCCATAGTAAGATTGATCTTATTGCATTTTTCTGAGCAATTCATAGTTCCTCCATCCGCAATCATTACTTGAAACTCTGGCACTGGATATACAAAGAAATTGAGAGCTTTGGCTAATTTATAGTGAATGAAATTATGAGTACTGCCAGAATCAATTAGGACTATTACCTTTTTCTTTTTGATGTATCCTTCAATATTGAGGGTTTGAGGAGTGCTAATTCCAACCAATGCATTACACAATATTGTGGGAGTCAACTCTTTAGAAGAATTTGCTTCTACGTTTTCATCTTGAGATGGTTTTTGTTCTTGTTCTTCTTCCTCTTCACAATCTATGTAGAATAATTTCTTCTCACCACACTTATGTCCCTTACTGTACTTGTTATCACAATTAAAGCATAAACCTTTTACTTTTCTTTTCTCCAATTGTTGAGGTGTCAACCTTGTAGGTTGAGGTGTTTTAGAAGAAGGAGCATTGTTCTCTCTATAGATGTTAGGACTGGTCCTTCTAGTATCCATAGCCATATTTTTACTTTCAACATTTCTTGCCACCTTAAATGAATTCTCCATTGATTTGGGTTCCCAAAGGCGAACCTCATGTTGAATTTTATCCTTTAAAGTTCCTATGAATACATCAATCAAGTGCTCATCTGGAATATTGATTACCTTTATATTCAATCTTTGGAAGTTCTCAATGTGCTCAGTAACTGAACCCTTTTTCTTGAGATTTATCAATTGGCTAAAGAAGGTATTGCTCCTTGTATACTCATAGTGTGCTATCATTTCTTCCATGAAAATTGTCCAAGTGACGAGTGATTTGCGAGAACAAAGCCATCGGTACCATACAAATTGATTAGGTTCTAAATATAAAGAAGAAATTCATACCTTTTGTGTATGTGGCACATTATGGAGATCAGAGAATTGCTCCATCTGAAGTATCCATGTGATTGGGTCCTTGCCATCAAACTTTCTCATATCAATCTTAGGAACGCGGTTGGTCTTCAAACCAAAGTTGGAGTTTCTCCATTATTGATTCACCTTCCTTGTGTCCTCATCATGAATTTCATGGGATGCATTTTCACTTTTAGGTGTCTTCTCTGTTAAGAAATTTTTCAATACTTCCATGATCTCCTCTTTTAAACCCTCCATCATCTCTTGTAGTTCATCTTTTGTTACTATCTTCTTTTGTAAATAATTTATGTCCCTATGCATTTCTTAACCTTCATCAAGAGTCCAAGTAGGATTGTCTAGAGGTTTATTTGGTGTAGAAGTTCCCTTTTTGGGTGGCATATTGGCCAAGTATCACTTTTGAACCTTGATTTTGAGGTGGTTCTTCTAGACAATCTTTCTTCTATTGTATCTCCCAAGTTTCGGCCCTTATGGGTACGAAACTTTAATTTATGTAGTTATCTGATATTTCTTCTCTACAATGCCATAGTTCTGATCAAAATTGGATGTGCCTAGTGGAATTTATGGTAACTTCCCCACAACTTGCCGATTTTTGTCCTTTCTAGGAGATCTCACTTGTATAGAGTTCCCCGCACAAAATAATTGATATAAAATTCTAAAAATCCCACCAGAAATACTATAGACTGTCCACGATCCAATGAAACTATTCCCACTCTATTTGGATACTCTAGGAAGCAGTTATGATTGTTTTACCTAGAAAACCTTCTTGAGACTAGTCAATAGGACTAGTCAAATACCCTATCTTTCACAGGCTATATATACAAATTTAAGATGACCCAGAAGTTGAAAATCTTACCACAGATACCTTACTAATTTATATAAATATCCTCTGATGTTCAGGGTTTGAAACATTACAGAAATTGTTTTATAGTGAAGATTTCGTAATGACTCAGTTCAGGATGATTTCGGAACCCTATCTTGTACAAGTTGTATCTTAGAAATTATAAGGCCTCAGGAGATGAATTTTGAACCCAACGTACCTTGATCTGTATACTAAATAAAATCCAAGCCATTCCTTATGAAACACCATAGAAAAATAGTTATAGCGACAATTCCAAGGTGTCTCATATGTAGCAGCGAAACCCCAAGACCTTGAGCTCTGATACCATATGTTAAGAACCAAATATCAATATAGCATAGAAAAACCTCAAAAAAAGTACTCAACTCCTTGAAAAAGAGATAATTTCAGATAATAAGCCTCTTTGAGGGGGAAACCTCCTTTTACCCCACTTAAATGTTCAAGTACAAGATGATTCAAAATGAAAATGTCTCCTTGGTATATATAGGAGACTAGGAGGTATAATTACAACTAATGGCCTAAAGCCACCATAAATAAAATAAAATTACTAATATAATATGCCCCAATTAAGGGGTAATGATCCAATATTAGGGCTTAACATGCCACCATTAAGGTGAATACTTGATCAAGAAGGATCGTTCGAAGCAACTGGGCCACAAGAAAATGTACCTTAGATGGATCTGAGAGAATACTTCCAGCCCCAGAGGAATCCATCATTTCTGAACTAGAAACTGAGGGTTTCAGGCCAACAAATCCTTTGATCATCGACCTATGTCTACCACTTTTAAATCAAATAGTCCTCTTGAGGTGACTTCTCTTGAACGCCAGTTCATTCTATGAGCGGTGATGGAAGAAAAAGTTTCCACTTCATCAGGGAGTCCTCGTACTCCCGTTACAACTACCACTAGAGGGGGCATTGTACCTCCTCCCCCACATCCGCCTATCAAGACCATAGCTATCCTGACACCCACAACTTTGGGTAGTGGATCAATTCCTTTGATGGGCCTGACCATTATTCTATTCACTTGGAACGTGACAGATGCTCCATTATCATATGGGATGCCTAAATTTGACACGAATTCAGTTCTTACTTACTCTACTTTACAAACCATGGGTCTGGGGGCATGGAGTTCTAATGCTCCCTTGCAAGGTTCGGTCGGGGGAACTACTGCCCCTTTCATTACTATTCCTTATGGTGGGGGTCATATACCTCCTCCATTCCCTTCACTCAGTGGCGTATTTAAACAACCAATCAGGCCTAATGCTAATTATAGCTTGTTTAGTGGAGGTAGTTTGGGACCTTCATCCTACATGACGTCGATGGGATCTATGTCATTATCTTTGTTTGATGCATTTGCGAACAACGCTTTTTATTTGACTTCTTTCTCGATTGGGGGAAACCCAATTTTTGGTCAACAGAACCCGATGCAAGGTACCATTCCTTCACATGGAGCGACGACTGGAGTATACTCCACATAAGGTCTTTGGAATCCTTAGCAGGGCTCGTTTCCCTCACAAGAGATGTTGGTTGGGGGTAACCCCTTCCATACTTAATGGAACCCCAGGAAAGGTTCAATACCTATTCCAGGAGGATTGATGTAGGTTATGCTGTCCAATTTTGGGAGTTAGATGATGATGCAAAAACAAATGCAATTTATGTTCGTTGGTCAAGGCCACAATTTCTACCAAAAACCTAGACAACAGTTCAAACTTTCCTAGCAACCCGGTGCTAGTCAAAATCCACGACCCTCTTTTCATGTAAATAATCTACAACCAAAACTACCCTTTCTGGAAACCCTACAATTGCCATACTTGTCGAGATTATTAAATGACCCAATCTGTCACGATCCACGTTGGCCCCCCATGCTGACTAAGTTTCCTTCTGACATTCCTTAATTTGAGGGCAAGCCTGACGAATATCCAGGTGATCACGTGACTACCTTTCGCTTGTGGTGTTCATCAAACTTGTTGAAAGAAGACTTTGTTCAGTTGTGCCTTTTCAATGCACTCTTATAGGGGGTGCATCAAAGTTGTATATCGAGCTTGAAAACTTGAAGCACTCTTACTTTAATGACCTGGCGATGGTTTTCTTGAACCATTTCCAGTTGATAGTGAGATACGATGCCAGCACCAATTTTCTATCCAACTTTAAGCAGACAAAGGCTAACGATATATAAGATCATATCTGAGAGTGTCGGTGAATAAAGAGCTTGATTGAGGCCAAGGTTCCTCCTGTGTTCTTTCTTGAGTGGTTCTTGAAGTATTTGGTTCCTTGTGTGTCCAAAGATGTAGCAATGTCTGAGGTGTTTTCTAAGGAGGAGGCTATTATGAGATCCCAACAACTAGAACTGATTTACTCTCAGTCTGGTATGATTTATAAGATCTTACTTAATGTGTTGTGGTCTACTCTCGATAAGTCCAAACAAAAGTGTGGGCCCCATGTTGATGGCATAGTGGGATCAACACAAAGCAATTCCATGGATCTGTTGTTGAATTAGTTACAACAATTATCGATATAATAGACTATGTCCACCCAGACTCCTAGTTCAACTACCCCCCCTACCCAGACATCAGATGTACATAGTTTGCAATTGAGAACTCCCATGGCCAACCAACAGACCTAGGGAAAGAAGAAATAGAGAAAAAAGAAGGGAAAAGGGGATAAAATGGATGCTAACAATGTTGTCAAGGGAAAAAATGAGAAGAGGAAAGTGAAGTATCTGTGTAAGGTTTGCACGAATGACCACTTAACTCACCTTTTCCCTTGGCTTGAAGAAGCCCAGAAGCTACTAGCGCAACAACAACCTGTTATCTTGATGAAACCTTTTCCACAAGGGAAAATTATGGCTCAGTATTCTACACTCATGAGCATGGCTGGGGTCATTCAGGGACCCCCCACGCCTACTCCTAACAACCCGACCACAAACATTTAAATGATGAACGTCGATGTTCATTTATCAACCATGAATCATGACTATAGAACACCAAAACTTGTCGAGAAGGGAAAGGAGGCCTCCAAACCATTGAATCGTCTTCAAATTGATAAGATAGTGGGTGAGACAATGATGTTCATCCCTAAGGGTGCATTTAAGAAGGCTTCCCATAACCCAAAAATAAGGGTCGCTTAAAACTACTTTGTCGTGGAGGATCTAGCACAGACCCCTTGTGCGATCTCTGCTTTGGAAGTTCTCCACATTTTTCCCTCATAGAGAAAATATATGTTGTCCACCTTGGGACTGGAAGAAACTAGTATCTTAGGAATGATCATTTTCGATCCAACCAACCTTAAACCTTGTATTCCTCACCATGTCGCCTTTCAGATAGTAGTGGAATACACCACGAAATCATTGACATGGAAAAATTTTCGTACAGTGGTTTATGAGGGTTCCTCGACTTGCATGATGTCGTTGGCATTTTGGAAGGCCATTGGCCAGCCTGAGTTGTCTATGTCACCTACGTTGCTTATAAATTTTGATGGTCAGTCATTCATACCACATGGTATAATTCCTTCTTTCCCCATCCAGTTATGAGGTAAAAATGTGTGTGTCAAGCTTGAAGTAGTTGATGCACCTCTTGAATACAATCTTTTGTTAGGATGAAGTTATAATTATGCAATGCATGCGATTGTAGCCACTGTTTATTGGGTCTTATTCTTTCCGCATGCGGGACAAATTATAACCATCGACCAGTTGTACTTTTCTCATCCTGACCCTTCATCAGGGGATTCCACGATCTCAATTATTGATAACCCACAACTTGACACTATCAACCTAGGTGTTAGATTGTTTCTGTTGTTGATGGGAACTTTTGATTATCTGTTGCCTTCCAATGACGTAAGGTTTATATTGGTTGTTCCCGACCAATCGAGGGCTGCAATTTTTCAAGTGTCGTCTTTTAAAATGAGCTAATTTCATGACCCGTGGACTTTACCTTCCCCACAGGCCTTAATGGAAGGGATAGGGCACCTTGGGATGGCCATGCCCTTATCCGTGGATGAGGTTGCATATAGTGTTGTCCAGAAAGCCTCAGCTAGCCCCGATATGACTCCCCCATGGGATCTAGATCCATTTCTCAAGCCTATTTGGGCTCAGAGCTCTCTCTCCTCTCAAGACCCTTTATACTTATTCTTCCCCTCTAACAAGGAGATTCTAGAGGAAATGACTAGTCCTGACAGACCTTGGTATGATCTTCATCATAGATCTTATTTTCTTCCCGAGCTTAGGAGAATAGAGGAAGGAGAGTTTGTTTTGACCATGAATTGAGATAGCCCTTATCCTATTAACCCTCTGGCTATGCATAGAGTATATGCCGAGGGAAACATGGAAAGTGTTGCTATAATGATTCCTATCAATATCTCCAAAACCCTTGGCATTGTGGAGAACGTCTTTGTCAGAGTGGATTTCTCCCCCGAAGAGATTCATATTTACACCGAGTTATTTAAGGAATTCCACGACATGTTTTCCTGTTCTTACAGGGAGATGCTAGTCATTGACCAACAAATTGTTGAACATGAAATCACGACTTATCCTGATGTCAACCTGGTCTGACAAAAGCTTTTCCTGGTCAATCCTTGAAAATCAACGACGATTAAGGATGAAGTAGAGAAAATTCTCAAAGTTGGTTTCATCTACCTCGTACAATTGACAAAATGGGAATAAAACTTTATTCTTGTAAACAAGAAACAGGGCACAATTCATGTTTGTATGTATTTACGCAATTTTAACAAAGCTTTCTCGAAAGAAAAATTTTCAACCCCGTTTATTGATCAGATATTTGATGAGTGTGTGGGTTGCGAAGAAGTTTCTTTCATGGATGACTTTTCATGATATAATCAAATTCAAATCAAACTCAGGGACCAACATAAAAAAACATTTATTTGTCCTTGGGCACCTTCATTTATAGAAAGATGCCTTTTGGCCTGAAGAATGTTGGAGCTACCTTTCAGCGGGCCATGTCATTTTCTTTTCATGACCTCAAACACATAGTAGAGGCGTACTTGGATGATCTAGCATCATGATATCTCAAGAGATATGATCACCCCTCCCATTTACGACTGATCTTTGAGCGTTATTTCTACTATCAGAGTCGCTTGAATCCAAACAAGTGTAGTTTTTCTATGACAACGGGTCGTTTATTAGGTTTCATCATGCCGACAAAAGGGATCATGGTCGATCCTCTTAAGGTTCATACCTTTCATTTTGAAAGAGGTTTTAGAGAAGGATGCTTACCATATGGTTTATTTTGAGGGAAATTCCCTAACGGAGCCTAGAAATGGGCTCTACCTTAAGAAGTAATACTCTTAGGTCAGTCACCTGGGTGGATTCTTGTATATATGTATAGCCTTTTATACATTTTTTGTAATATCCTTCGGCTGAACCAAAATGCAAGTGTAATCCAAGTATATTTAAGCTAGTGAGTTGTTTAGACATCATTTGTGTAATACAACTTTCATGGCATGGTGCATGCATATACTGCACAGTAAAGTGATGTAGTGTGCACATTTCTGGATACTGCACACAGTAACTAAAGTGCGCACAACCTTGAGGACATCGGATACCGCGTGCAGTAACTAAAGTGCACACAATATTAAGGTCAACGAACCTTTATGTATATGATATGCATTATAAGTTGGTGAGCCAGTATTATAAGCTGGAATGCTTATGTTTTAGAATTAGGCCAGAGCACCTAGATGTTAAAGGCCAGCGCACCTATTTTTTATATGTCTCATGATTAATATAAAATACATCGTTGCACGCAGACCGACCATGATAAAAGAGAAGGGGGACTAGATTCCACCAGTTAGGGAAAGGGAGGGCCAAAATCTAAGAAAAGGGCTAAGCGAGAGAGCTTAAGCCAAAAAGGAATAATAAATTAATATTTCTTAGAACATAAAGTATGGATAATTATTTTATCCTAAGTCCTAAAGAAGGGGACAAGTGTATCAGAGAAGCTTCCAACATGATAAGTGTCAAGTTGGAGACATGCATACTTATTACCAAGACTTAGTGCTATTTGGGGAGATTACCATTTTTCCTTGGACCAAAGAATGATTGTTTGGGGGGAATGCATTCCGTCAGTCGAGGAGCTATCCTCGTACCTTCCTATCACTATACATGAACCTATTTTCATGGCCATTTTTCCTGTTGGTGTACTTGTCAGCTTGGGAGCGGGATTGAAGAGGTGGGTTGTCAGGCCCGTGAGCAATTCTCAAAGTGAGAGAATTGTTGGGGATCGATTTCTTGAAGGTGATAAACTATAGCTACAGTTCTCTAAGACTTCCGGTCTGACCTGTTGCTGAAGCCCTAGAAGAGAAGTGGAGTAGCTGAAGGACTATTGAGTAGAGAAGGGGCACACTTCCTTGGGTAGGATAGGCATATGGGGAATGAGAGGTTGTAGGCTGTCGATTTAGTGAGCACCTGAGATGGAGTCTTTCCTGTTGACCATGAACCCTTAGCCTGGTTAGGAACCCCTTACCTGGGTGGAGTCTAGTTCCATCTCATGGGTGACTCACTGTTGAGAGTGATGAACAATGTAGTCTAAAGCTGGGAGGTTCATGGACGGTCTGCATGCAGTTGGTGACATTCTTACCAGGATAAGTATCGGTTCTGTGATGAATTTACATACTACATTGTCATTTATGTGTTAATTTATGGGTTTTATTGCATGTGTGAGCATATATGTCTGTATGTTGAAGGGTATACCCCTATGTATGCTACATGTTTGTGATTACTGATAATACAACCTGAAAATTGTATATTTACAGAATGCAACTGTTTTTTTATGTTTTATATGTGAAGCTTCCGCTAGAGAATTTTATGTATATGTTTAATTGCATGTAGTTCAGTATGTATGTATGCATGTGTGTGTATATAAATATTTAAAAAGAAAAATTATGTGACATACCTCAATTGGATACTGGGTTGTTACCATATGTTTTCAGAACTAAGTTAAGTGTCTGAGTAGTGACGTTCCCCGGCCTGTTGGTGGTTGGGGAGGTATGTTACAGTATGGTATCAGAGCATTAGTTTTAGACACTGAGCCTGAAGGGTCCAGACAAGTCGAATGGAGACAAGATTATAGTATGATATCGATTACAGTATGGTATACAATATATTTGCGTTCATGGAAATTGAACCACCGCACGGAAGAATAATATGTAGGGATGTGCACGCTAAATTTCGCATTGCACGGAGTGCATACACATAGTAAGGGTGCACGTGGTGTGCATGGTATGGTAAGGCACATTGAAGTTTGATTGGTGCGCACACAGTATGAGTATGAGTTGTATCGCTACAGTACAGGCAAGGATGCGCGCAGGTGATTGTGTGCGGTAGTGATAGAGTATTCGATGGGGCATATAGAGTATTGCACATGGTGAGGCATATTGAACTTTAGCACGGTGCCATGCATAGAGAAAAATGCATGTGGAATATCTGAGTGCGATACAGAAACAGTGCGTACTGGATATTGGTGCGCAATGCAGAAGTAGTACGCACAAGTTATTGGTGCGATGAAGAGGAAATGTATAGCAGACACAGGTGTGCATAAGCATGAAATTACCTTATAAATTGACTTTGCACAATAAATAAAGGTACAAAAGTTGAATTTTATGCGCGCAAAATCATCTGAAAGGATAATTAAGAAAACAGACCTGATTTTAATAGAAAATTTACATAGTATTCAAAGAAAGAGGAATACACAACTGCATTGAAGTATTATTTTAAATGAGTCAAGCGAGTGAGATGAATTCTGAGTTTTATTCAGACAGTTGAAATTGAAATATAAGTTACAAGAAGATGCATAATATTAAAGGAAACAAGATTCATATCACCATCAGTTGGAATCTTGTCCTAAGCAGTACGAAATCCGCTACTGCGCTTATATATTCATTTAAAATCTCAAATTACAAAAAGGGGATGATTCAAAATAGAAGTTGTCCTATTTAAAGAGACCATATAAGAAAATATCTATCATCTCTAGAGATTCCTTACCTCTACTACCATCTATCCAAAAATCATTGAAATACACTCAATTGTATTTGAGGGCTCATTTCAGCTTAGCTAGCTCCTCCTTAAAAGAATCTAACCAGACCGGTTGATTCTCTCCAACACTTTCAACCGCTTCAACAATGGGTTCTTTCTTCTGTCGCTTGCTTTGTTTCTTCTTAGCAGCTGGTCTATTGATAACCAGATCTCTCATGATTGGATTTAGCCTGATTTCCAATCTAGAATCAGTAATAGGTACTATGTGAAATTTAGTCACCAGTATTTGCGCGACTACCTTTTCCTTCGTACTCACAGGAAAATTTATGATGTTCCCCGAATAGCCAGTCTCATTGGATTTAACTGGGTCCATATACCTCAGTTGTGTGGGCACTGAAATAATTTTGTAGAGATCAGAAGCTCAAACCAGTTTGGAGACTTCTCGTTGATGGATAAGATGATGCTTCCATACCCGAGAATTGGTTATTATAGAGCCTCAATCATGAATCACTGGTAGACTTGCGCACAAGTATGATGGGTGCCATGCTCGGCTAATCCATTTCAAATGATTAAACTTTTTGAGTTCGTTATGTGGCGGCGTCCACCTAACTTCAAATGGCTATGATGTACTGAGCGAATGAGATGGAGTGATATGACTAGCCATCAGCCATCCCACGAATGGTGGATTTGAAATATTGAAGCACCTGACATCAAAACTTATGCAAAAGTGGTTTCGAAAAACTGCCTTTCACCCAATGTATCTTTGCACGATGATGTTGCTCTTGCTAAGTTCTCAAAACTTGGGTCTTGTCTAAGAATCGTCATGGTGGCAACACCAAGAAATCAGAGAAGATAATTCTGATATATTTATTAAGCCGAAATAGTTCATATTTCTCATGGATTGTGGATTTAGTTAACCTAATAAGTTTTAATGGATGAACATTTTGTAGAATTAACAACAACTAGATTAGATCATATCAGTACCGAATCCATAGGAATGGAAGAGACACAGATAAATTATAGTCAACAAGATGAGAGCAGAGTGATGAATGTCCATTTGGACATTGAAGGAACAAACTCCAATGGACATGGAGAGGAAAGGGATGAAAACTTAAATATGGTAGAGACCATTAAAAATTTGCAAAAGGATGTCCAAAGCCATAAAGCTGATAATGAAAGACTTATGAGAGCTAAAAAGCAGTAGGATGACTTCAGCATGAAGTTATTTCAAATTCTGAACGGAATAGAAAAGAAATTGGAAAACGAAAGTGAATCAAGCAAATCTGGAAGTCACAAACCTTTGAATGAGAAAAATAAATCAGGAAATGTTAGCAGACACCACCATCACTCCCCAAAGCATTCCAATAAAAGAGCAGGTAGCAACACAAGTCCATCCCCTGTCAGATAGCGTAAGAAGTCTCGGGTGGATGAACTATGAGGAGAAATGAACAAAATTAAACCTCCTACATTTGATGGTGAGCACAAGAAGGATGAAGATGAAGAAACATGGTTGTTGGGCATGAGAAAGTATTTTCAATTACACAATTATTCTTTTCATGCAGAGGGTAGAATTTCCATCTATCAACTCAAAGAAAAGGCATCCATGTGATGGGATCAACTTGTGCAGGTATAACAGATTAAACAGAAGAGCATTACTTGGAGGGAATTGAAGAGGTATTTTGAGAAGAAATACTTGACTAAGAGATATTATGACAAGAAAATGAAAGAGTTCTTTGAATTCAAGCTCGGAAGCATGACCATAGATGAATATGAAAGAAGATTCCTAGAACTGTTGAAGTACGTCTCCTTCATCAAGGATGAGACAGTTAAAATTCAAAGCTATTTGAGTGGATTGCCAGCATTCATCAGTGACAAAATATAGTATGATGATCCCAAGACATTGGAAGAGACCATAAGGCGAGCTAAATGTCTATATTATCAACAGAAAACAAGTCCAACTTTCCAAAAAGTTTGGTAAGACAAAAATAAGTTCAGGGTGGATCAGAGGAAGAAAGGATTTAAACCACCATTCTTCAGAAATAGTCCACAGGTACCACAAACTCCTAAAGAGCCCAAAATGATAGAGGCAAAAGGCCAAAGGCCAAGGCAACCACCTATTCAATGTTGAGGTTGTAAAGGAGATCATAGATTCAAATATTGTCCTCACAGAGGTGAAAAAGGAAGGATTGTTTATAATGTAAAGCAAGCTGAAACAGTGGGGGACATGGGCATAAATGTGCCAAGGATCTATGCAGCTGTGGATAACAAGAAAGAAGAATATCAATCACACATGATTGAAGTGGAAGGTATGATTAACAACCAAACCATTGTTATTTTAATTGATTCAGGAGTTAGTCATAGTTATATAGATCCTAAGATGGTATAAAGTTTGCAATTGCCAAGAAGAAAGCATGGAAAACCTTGGTTGGTACATTTGGCTACAGGAGCCAAAGTAAAGGTTAATGAGATGGTTAAGTCATGTCTTATGGACATGAATGGACTGAGCACCAAAGTAGATTTGAACATCTTACCTTTAAGTTCCTATGAGTGTCTAATTGGGATGGATTGGTTGGACCCACATCATGCTCTATTGGATTGTCATAGCAAAGAATTCACTTTCTTGGATGAAGAAGGGAACCAAAGGAAAGTGCAGGGAATTCCCAGGGCCATAATTGTTAGAGAAATTTCAGCATTGCAGCTGAAGAAATGTTATAGAAGAGGATGTCAAATATTTGCAGTTCATATGGAGGAGACACCTAAACACAAGGTGCCAAATTTGGAGGATTATGCAGTTCTGAAAGATTTTGAATATGTATTCAAGGAGGTACTAGGACTACCCCCAAAGAGAGACATTGATTTTTCTATAAATCTGACACTAGGAGCAACTCTCATGTCAAAGACTCCTTATAGAATGAGTACGCCAGAATTGAAAGAGTTGAAAATGCAGCTTGAAGAACTTCTGAAGAAGGGGTATATACGTCCAAGTGTGTCACCTTGGGGTACCCTAGTCTTGTTTGTGAAAAAGAAAGATGGAACGTTAAGATTGTGCATTGATTTCAGACAGTTGAATAAGGTGACTGTCAAGAACAAGTATCCTTTGCCAAGGATCAATGATCTTTTCAAAGATAGATCTCAGATCGGGATACCATCAAGTAATAATTACATAAGAATATACCAACAAAACCTCCTTAATGACAAGGTATGGTCATTATGAGTTCACAGTGGTGCCATTTGGGTTGTCAAATGCACCAACTATTTTCATGTGCTTAATGAATGGTGTTTTCCAAGAATATTTAGACAAGTTTGTCTTTTTCTTTCTGGATGAAATTCTTATATACTCTAAGTCAGAGGAAGAGCATGAACATCATTTGAAGATGGTGTTGCAATTATTAAGGGAGCATCAGTTGTATGCCAAATTGAGCAAGTGCTCATTTTATCATAAACAAATTCATTATTTGGGGCATATCATCTCAAAAGATGGGATAGCAGTGGTCCCTGAGAATATAGAAGCCATTAGAGAATGGTTAGCACCAAATAATGTGACAGAAGTCAGATCATTCATGGGCCTTGTAGGTTACTATAGGATATTCATTGGAGGATTCTCAAAGATAGCACACCCAATCAATTCCTTGCAAAGAAAGGGTATGAAGTTTCAGTGGACGTCAGACTGTGAAAGGAGTTTCCAACATTTGAAACAATTATTGACAAGTGCTCCAATACTAAGGATTGTAGACCCAAATGAAGATTTCATTGTATGTATAGATGCATGTAATGAAGGACTTGGGGGAGTCCTCAGTCAAAATGGATTCGTGATATGTTATGAATCAAGGAAGTTTAAAGAGCATGAAAGAAACTATGCCACTCATGATTTGGAGTTGGCATCCATAGTACATGCCCTAAGGAAATGGAGACACTACCTCATGGGAAAAAGGTTTGAGCTAAGAACAGACCACAATGGTTTGAAATATTTATTTGATCAGCCAAATCTAAATCCTAGGCAAAGCAGATGGTTAGAATTTCTAATCGAATATAACTTTGATATAAAGCATATAAAAGGGAAAGAAAATAAATTGGCTGATGCACTCAGCATGAGGGTGCATGAACTACATGATACAACCATCAACGTGTATCAGACTGATGTTAAAAGCAAAATTCTAGAGGCTGCAAATACAGACATGTAATACAAAGAATTGATAGCAAAATTAAAACAAGGTAAGACACCACAGAAGATGGATATTTATAAGTTGGGAGTAAATGGAATACTAGTGCATAATAACATAATTTTCGTACCAAATGTCCAAGACTTGAAATGTATAATTTTGCATGAGATACATAATGATCCTTATGCAGGGCACCCTGGATATCAGAAAACCATAGCATTAGTTAAGATCCAATACTTTTGGCCAGGCATGAAGAGAGAGATAACATAATACATCGCAAGAATTATGGAATGCCAGAAAGTTAAAGCATAACATAGGCACCCAACAGGATTGCTACAACCTTTACCCATTTCTGAATGGGTGTGGGAAGCGGTGACAATGGATTTTATTATGGGATTGACTAGAATAGGCAAGCTACATGATTCGATTATGGTGGTGGTGGAAAAGATTACAAAAGATGCCCATTTTATTCCACTAAAAACTACTCACAAAGCAGCAGATGTCGCTGATATTTTCATGAAGGAAGTGGCATGATTGCACAAAATTCCTAAAACGATTGTGTCTAACGGAGACCCAAAATTCAACTCGAATTTCTAGAGAGGATTGTTCAAAGGATTTGGGATGAATCTGAACTTTAGTACAGCTTACCATCCTGATTCTGATGGACAGACAAAGAGGGTGAATGGAGTGATAGAATATATGTTGAGAATGTATGTGATCGATAAACCATCCAAATGGGAAGACTACCTACATTTAGTAGAATTCGCTTACAACAATTGGTGTCAGACATCATTGAAGATGAGCCAATTTGAAGCACTTTACGACAAAAGGTGCAATACTCCAGTGAGCTGGGATAACCCAGTTAATAGAATAGTAGTCGGGCTAGAGTTTCTCAAGGAGATGGAGGACCAAATGTTAAAAATTATGTAGAATTTGAAAGTTGCCCAAGACCAATACAAAAGTTATGTTGATAAAAATAGAATCCATAGAGAATTCAAAGTGGGTGATCATGTTTTCCTGAAGGTGAAAGATAACAAGAGTTCCCTGAAGCTGGGAAGTTGCACCAAGTTGGCAGCCAGATTTTGTGGACCATTTGAAATCCTAGAGAGAATTGGTCTAGTTTCTTATCTGATTGCATTGCCTGCATCTATGTCTGTTCATAGTGTATTCCATGTATCATTGCCTAAAGAAATACATACCTGATTCTAATCATGTTCTTGATTGGAATGTTATTCAGGTGGAGCAAGAAGGCGCTTTCCAAGTGCATCTGGTGCGCATTTTGGACTGGAAAATCAAACAACTCTAGAATCGAGCCATAGGGCTTGTAAAGCTCCAATGGACCTGGTATGAACCTGAAGATGCTACTTGGGAGCATGAGGATGCAATGTGGGCAGAATACCCGCATCTTTTTGAAAAATTTTGAAAATTTTGTTGTATATGGGTACATGATGCACCGAGGAAAGTGCATACATAAGGGGAGGGGATTGTAATATCCCTTGGTCGAACCCAAATGCAAGTGTAATACAAGTATATTTAAGCTAGTGAGCTGTTTAGACATCATTTTTGTAATACACCTTTCATGGCATGGTGCGCACATATACTGCGTAGTAAAGTGATGTAGTGTGCACATTTATGGATACCGCACACAGTAACTAAAGTTCACGCAACCTTGAGGATAGCGGATACTGCGTGCAGTAACTAAAGTGTGTGCAATATCAAGTTCAATGAACCTTTATGTATATGATATGCATTATAGGCTGGTGAGCCAGTATTATAAGCTGGAATGATTATGTTTTAGAATTAGGCCAGAGCACCTAGATGTTAAAGGTCAGCATACCTATTTTGTATATGTCTCATGATTAATATAAAATACATCATTGCATGCAGACCGACCACGATAAAAGAGAAGGGGGAATAGATTCCACCAGTTAGGGAAAAGGAGGGCCAAAATCTAAGGAAAGGGCTAAGCAAGAGAGCTTAAGCCAAAAAGGAATATTAAATTAATATTTCTTAGAACATAAAGTATGGATGATTATTTTATCCTAAGTCCTAAAGAAGGGGACAAGTGTATCAGAGCAGCTTCCAACATGACAAGTGTCAAGTTGGAGACATGCATACTTATTACCAAGACTTAGTGTCATTTGGGGAGCTTGCCGTTTTTCCTTGGACCGAAGAATGATTATTGGGGGGGAATACATTTCGTTAGTCAGGGAGCTATCCGCGTACCTTCCTATCATCATACATGAACTGGTTTTCATGGCCATTTTTTCTGTTGGTGTACCTGACAACTTGGGAGCAAGATTGAAGAGGTGGGTTGTCAAGCTCATGAGAAATTCTCTGAGTGAGAGAATTGATGGGGATCAATTTCCTGAAGGTGATAAAATACAGCTACAGTTCTCTGAGACTTCCGGTCCGACCTATTGCTAAAGCCCTGGAAGGGAAGTGGAGAAGCCGAAGGACTATTGAGTAGAGAAGGGGCACACTTCCTTGGGTGGGACAAGAATATGGGGAATGAGAGGTTGTAGGCTCTCAGTTGAGTGAGTACCTGAGATGGAGTCTTTCCTATTGACCGTGAACCCTTAGCCTGGTTAGGAACCCCTTACCTGGGTGGAGTCTAGTCCGAGCTCGGGGGTGACTCACTATTGAGAGTGATGAACAGTGTATTCTAAGGTTGGGAGGTTCGTGGACGATCTGCACACAGTTGGTGACATTCTTACCAAGATAAGTACCAGTTCTATGATGAATTTACATACTACATTGTCATTTATGTGTTAATTTATGGGTTTTATTGCATGTGTGAGCATATCTGTCTGTATGTTGAAGGGTATACCCCTGTGTACGCTGCATGTTTGTGATTACTGATAATACAACTTGAAAATCGTATATTTACATAATAAAACTATTTGTTTATGTTTTATATGTGAAGCTTCCACTAGAGCATTTTATGTATATGTTTAATTGCATGCAGTTCAGTATGTATGTATGCATGTGTGTGTATATACGTATTTAAAAAGAAAAATTATGTGACATACCTCAATTGGATACTAGGTTGTTACCATATGTTGTCAGAACTAAGTTAAGTGTATGAGTAGTGACGTTCCCCGGCCTGTTGGTGGTCGGGGAGGTATGTTACATTTTTTGTCTTTTTTTGTTTTGTGGAAGTGTAGTTATTTATGTCTTATTTTTCACTGTGGTAGATGCAAACTAAGTCAGAGGTTTACTTTGGGTTCACGGGCAGTGCTAACCGACATACTTAGAGGTTTAATTTCATATCTTGGGTGATTTTCACACCTGAAGGCCAGTTTCTATCTTCTGGATGTATTTGTCTGGGTGAAACAACCAATAATGTTGTCAATTACAGTGTGATAATATAATTTATACGTGATGCTTTGTAACATGGAATTTCTTGCCTCTAGGTTTACATAGATTCTCAACTGGTTGTGTCCCATTTAAATGGGGTTTACCATGTTTATGATCCCACTCTTCAACGACGGTTCCTTAGGGTAGATATCTTAGAATGATCTTTTGATTATATTACTTATATTCATGTTCCTAGGAGATTTAATCATTTAACTAATACTCTAGATAATCAAGTTTTAGATTGGCATGTTTCTCACATGTAAAAGAAAAGGCACACACGTACACATGTAAATACATTTCTAAAAAAATTCTTCCATAAAACAAGAAATATATATGTGTGTGTGTGTGTGTGTGTCCAAAAATGGTGTCATGAGTACAAAAGTGGGCATCAAGGCCTCAAAAGTTATCAGTATACATCGTTGGGCTTAAGCCCTTGAAATACATAGTACAAAAAGTTCCCTCGGAATGTAAATAGTCTGACGCTATATAAGGTCTAGGCCTATTGTCCCTTCTATAGTGGATGACGATGTTTGCAAGATGCCAAAATAATTGGACCCAGGTCTAAGGCACCCCTACTACATGTGGCAGCATAGTTGGGGGGAGATCCTTGATCTCATCCATAGGAACTGCATGAGTGAGAGCAGTCAGGTTCCTCTCCACTCATTGTAGGACTTTGTCATCCTCTCTAGATGGGGGTCCTCCCGCATCTTTCGATCCTCCTTCTACTATTGGTCCTGCCTCTGGTCGAGGAAGATACCTAGTCCTGGCGAAGTCTGTCGGTCGAATAGGTCCCACATCTATACATAAAATATTTAAGTTATAATTTTGACGCCTACAAAAAAGTATATATATATATATAAATTAAAAATATATGTTACCTATCTCACCACGCCCCTCACCAGGGGGCATGGACATGTATGGATATGTGAGGAATATTATCCCTACATAGGGATATTCCTCTATCAATAGGATATGACGTGACAACCAGTCGAAGAATCTGTCATCAAAGGCCTCTTGGGTCCTTCCCCCACCCTATCTAGGCAGTAATACTTCCCACCTGCACACTACTGGGAAGGAGGCAATATGCCCCTGTATTTTCTCTCTAGCAATGATATTGGGCACCCTCTTGAAAAAGGATCAAAAAATGGTACCAAACCCAAAGTTTTTGTTGGTACGCCTACGAAACTCTGTGAGCTTCCTCTTCATGCATACTAGCATAATAGTACTCTAGTAAAAAACAGTCGCCTCTAAACATTGAACTTCACAGTTCATATATGCATGGGAGCCATGATGGAGTGTTGTGGATCCAGTAAGCTGCCCGATCATGAGTAAAATCACTCATAAAGAGAGGATGGTAACATTGTCAATTGGTACCCGAGAACCTACTTTCTTGGTACCAGCTTCATAGTGCATTGCAATGTAGTCTTCAATGTTGTATGGTCCAGAAGGAAAATTCCTCAAGTTAACCGGTTCCCCTCTTCTAGAGAGGTTGGTCAAGAAGTAAATATCTTCGTGTTTGGGGTCAATGATTGACCCTACAACATGAATGCATCTGTGTCTTAATGCCAATACTCTACCAAGACATTAAGTAACCTCAGTTGTGCCCTCATGAATGGAAACTGAAATAATTTCCAAAGGCCACATTGTTTTAGCATAGCCACCGCCACAGGGTCCTCCTCAACCAAGAAATATAGATCCTCATGCTCCCTCTCTCTCCAGTGCACATACATCCTTCCACACACAACATTGGAGAGGGTTTACTCTCTTGCATTTTTTTTCTCAAATCAAAAGGAGGTGTACGCGAGCTTTAGTTTACATATTTGTGTATGTACTCGGGTTGTTTATTACTCTGCCCAAGCACATATGCGATATTCCCTTGGATATCCCTCATACACACAAACGTGACCCTTTTTCAAGGGCGTGTGCCTCCTAAAATTAAAATTAAATACAAAGGGATGAATTAAAAATCTAGGAGGGAGGATTTATACTTACTTGGTCCAAGCAGGGGAGTTTTTTGTCCACCGTAGCTTCGAGAATTCTCTTTTTTGACAAAGGGGTTTTTGACATGGAAGGGGTATTGTTGTGTCATGATTAATCGCATTGTGGGTCTCATCTTTGCGTCTTTGGCCTAATTATAGCTCCATGTTTCTCTCAACTGAACGTTTAAATCATTCCTTATATGCAAGCTTTGCAGTACTTTTTGCCTTTGCGATCTAACACCTTGACCCATGGAGGAATTTTCCATGAGTGTTCTTATCCCTCACATGTCTCCTTGCCTTGAGCATCAGTATGTTCCATACACTTGGAACCAATTTTCTTTCTCGCGACACTCATTCCTCCTTTGTAACATAAATTTTTTTTATTCTTTTTCAAGCTCGTTAAAACATTGAAAAATTAAAAAAAAAAAAAATTATTCCAAAAAGAGGGGACGGGAAATATAAATTCCTTTTTTCGGCAGAAAGATAGTTTCCCTTGAACAAAGCACATCCTTCTATTTGTTCGTCAATCATTGGGATCTAGTATGACCTTAAGAAGTTGTTATCACTACATAGAGTTATGTCCTCCTCTATTTGGTTACTCTTTCAAACATATGGAGCGTTTGTGGTAACTCCTGCATCACAGACTTAGGTAAATATTACGCTGCCTGAGTCTGATCATCCATCATGCTTTTTTTCAAGGGAAGTATTATCCAACCTGAGTCGTCTATTCTGCAGTTTGTCTCTTGAATTTCATGAGTCAGCCATCACATGAGTCCAATCAAGTCCATATTAAAAATCGATGAAGTTTCACGCCTGATCATCGATATCCTCCAGTATTTTCCCTACGGCTTGTAGAAGACCTTGGAGTAGTGAGTCTTACACTCTTATTGTACTCCTACCTGAGTTTTCGAAGATCTTGAAATTTTTCCTAGAGCTATGAAGCCCTCATCTCCAACCACTGGCTTATGCTTCTTGACGATGCATATTGTATTGTATTCGAATATCATCGAATGATTTTGAGATGTAGATCATTTGTGTATTGCTCACGACTACACTTTATATAGAAATTTATATGACATGGATCTACAATGCACTTGATTGGAAGCCATGATTAGTTCATCCCGAGCATGGGTATGCCTTCCTTAGAGAGATTATTATTGTTTTGCAGATGGCGACCTCCCGAACTCTGGTCCCGGGCTCACTTGACTTTGTGCATTCCCACTGGTAAAGATATTGTAATGTATTTCAGACATCAATTTCTCTTTTGACCTCACACATTAGGGGCCATATGTTATAGTCCTAATAGGATTTACCTATGCATACATGGCAATGGCCTTTCTACTTGCATAATTTTCCAAATCACTGTTGAGGAACTCTATTCAAAAAACCATTTTTTGGAGCATGTACGCGTCCTACTGCACTACCTCTCGCATACATACGATTGCTTCATGCTACAAAACCCATGTACATATGATAGTTTCATACTAAACAACTCGCGTTTACCTCCAAATGTTGCAAAAAATAAAAAGTTGCAAGGAATTTGATGGAGTTTATGAGCTATGGAGGGTTTCCCAACCAGTTCACCTATTGTAGCCCGTCCCCAAACTGAATAACTATCCTTTTGTCATATAAGAGGAGGTCTTTGAGTCCCATTACATTATCAAGAATGATAACAGTGAAACTTTGCCCAAATCTCTTTTCCCTCCTTTCCCAAGTATATGCAACCCCTTCTAAGTGTTTTCCTCAACATTCCCTCTCTAGCCTTTTTCTCCCATACAATCCCTTTCCTTCCCTTGAAGTGATCAACTGATTGTGAGAGAAAGCATTGGGATAGTGCAATTGGAACAATATTAAGAGAAGCCTAGACTAGGTTCACAGGAGTGTTGACCTACAAAGGTTGTAATTTTCAATCTTTACATTTGAATAAAATAATCGTTTTCCCATCCCAAATGATATTTTTATGTTTATCATTTGATTTATGCATAATGGTTTATATCTAACCCTAATCTTGATGAGTAGAAATAGAATATTTGTAGCATTTCTTTCCTAAGTGTTATTGCAGGTCATCTTTGGGAGGAGACTTGCAGCCTGGGAGCTACAAAGATGGAGGTGGTTTACATCGAACGTTGGACTAAAGGTGTTATTTTTGACCTAGTTTCCTATCTCTTTATGTTCATCTATTTAGAGTGTTTGGGGTAGTTTAGGAATTATATTGTGTTTTAAGGGAGATCATAGCTTTTCCTATACTTTGACACTGGTATATTAATAGGGGGATTTTCCCCGCTAGCACCCTTGAAACTAGTGAAACTGTTCCTAAATAAGGATCATGCTTGTCTAATGCATGCTCTTTTATAAGGTCAAAATTGAACATTACCACTCTCTTTTTAAAGGATCATGCTTGTGTAATGCATGCTCTTTTATAAGGTCAAAATTGAACATTACCACTCTCTTTTTTCTCACCTCTAGGTTTACTTAGATTCTCAATTGGTTGTGTCCTAGTTAAATGGGGTTTACCGTGTTTATGATCCCACTTTTCAATGACGGTTCCTTAGGGTACATATCTTAGAATGATATTTTGATTATATTACTTATATTCATGTTCCTAGGAGATTTAATCATTTAACTGATATTCTAGCTAATCAAGTTTTAGATTGGAATGTTTCTCACATGTAAAAGAAAAGGCACAGAGGTACACATGTAAATACATTTGTAAAAAATGTCTTCCATAAAACAAGAAAGATATATATGTGTGTGTGTGTGTGTGTGTGTGTGTCCAAAAATGGTGTCATGAGTAAAAAAGTGGGCATCAAGGCCTCAAAAGTTATCGGTATACATCATTGGGCTTAAGCCCTTCAAATACATAGTACAAAAAGTTCCCTTGAAATGTAAATAGTCTGACGCTATATAATGTCTAGGGCTATTGTCCCTTCTATAGTGGATGACGAAATTTGCAAGATGCCTAAATAATTGGACCTAGGTGTGAGGCACCCCTACTACATGTGGTTTCATAGCTGGGGGGAGATCCTCGATCTCATCCATAGGAACTACACGAGTAAGAGCAGGCAGGTTCCTCTCCACTCGTCATAGGACTCTGTCAACCTCTCTGGATGGGGGTCCTACCACAACTTTTGTTCCTCCTGCTACTTTTGGTCCTACCTCTAATCAAGGACAACACCTAGTCCTGGAGAAGTCTATCAGTTGAACAGGTCCCACATCTGTACATAAAATATTTAAGTTATAGCTTCGACGCCTACAAAAAAGGATATATATAAAAATTAAAAATTTAATAACTTCAAAATATATGTTACGTATCTCACCATGTCCCTCACCAGGGGGCATGGGAATGTATGGATATGTGAGGAAGCTTATCCCTGCATAGGGATACTCCTCTATCACTGGGATATGACGTGACAACCAGTCGAAGAATCTGTCATCAAAGGCCTCTTGGGTCCTTCCCCCACCCTGTCTAGGCAGTAATACTTCCCACCTACACACTACTGGGAAGGAGGCAATATCCCCCCTTACTGTCTCTATAGGAATGATACTGGGCACCCTCTCGAAAAAGGAGCACAAAACGGTACCAAACTCAAAGTTATTGTTGGTACGCCTATGAAATTCTATGAGCTGCCTCTTCATGCATACTAGCATAGTAGTACTTCAATAAAAAACAGTCGCCTCTAAACATTGAACTTCACAGTTCATATATGCATGGGAGCCCTGATGGAGTGTTGCGGATCCAGTAATCTGCCCGATCATGAGTAAAATCACTCATAAAGAGAGGATGGTAACAATGTCAATTAGTACCCGAGAACCTACTTTCTCAGTACCAGCTTCACAATGCATTGCAATGTAGTCTTCAATGTTGTATGGCCCAAGAGGAAAATTCCTCAAGTTAACCGGTTACCCTCTTCTAGAGAGGTCAGTCAAGAAGTAAATATATTCCTGGTTGGGGTCAATGATTGACCCTACAACATGAATGCCTTTGTGTCTGGATGCCATTACTCTACCAAGACATTAAGTAACCTCGGTTGTGCCCTCATGAATGTAATGCAGGCACCACCTGCTATGTCGAAGCAGATCTTCGATTCTGCCATTTACTGTACTGGAATCTTCCTTTCATATGGTCTTCATCATTCTTTGACAGGGCTAAATTTAGCTAACTGTCACTAGCATTTACAATTTCATTCTATTGCCAGGACTATTGCCGAATTTGTCAAATTTCCGAATTCGTTAAATTAAGCACTTTTGGTTTTTGCACACCCAACGGAAAGAATTTTCATTCACATTTTTAACACCACATGAATTTGAAATGTGACCAAAGGCCCCAACGGAAATTGACTTACCGTACGGATTCCACCTTTCATGCAAACTCCGTTTCCATATATTTAGCACCACGTAGCCCCCAACGGAAATCACCAAATGCTTTGGAGTTTGAACCCTCCATTCTTCGTTTCCATACACCAACGGACACTTGGCTTCACCGGAATTCACCAAACGCATTTGCTATTGAACCCTCCATTTTCCGTTGCAATCTGGGCCGTGGGTTCTTGGGATTTACAGCCTCCGCATTCATTCTGGTCGTCGGTCTCTCATATGATCCGAACCCTCCATCCTTTAACTCTTTGAATTCCGTTCTGTTTTCCTCCGTCGATTCAAATGTTATGCACACACAGACTATGCATAATAATTCAGAGCTTTCCTCACTGCAAACATTTATGAAATCTTACCGTATCCTTCCTGAATTCAATTCTTTGCTGATGGATCAGATCGATCACATCTTCACCGATCTATGATAACAGTAGATGAATATCCACATTTGAACAAAAYRTTAAACAATATTGCCAGATCGTATATATATATATATACGTCCAGAATGCAAATGTCAATTCGTTTCTGTATTGTTTCGACTCCAGGGGTCTTTAAACAACATTGCCAGATTGTATATATATCCCAACAATCAATACGCAGATGAACAAAAGGTTACGTATACAGATTTTATTTAAAAGAGTAATAAGACCTTCTTTACAAACCTGAATTCGCCCATAGATAGTTTACAAAACAGAGATGTATTTCTGCACATGCTCCTGGAATTAGATTCCGAGCTTCTCCTTCTAAATCTACATTCAAGCTTCCTCCTCTTCGAGCTCCTAGAACTCTGTGAGCTAAACTTCTAAAGAACCTAGCTGCCTAACACAACACTCAGGACTTGTATTTATTTACAATGAAAAAAATATGTTTTCAGATCCTATGATTAAGGAAMAGATTCCTTAATAAACTCAACTGACTCCTACGAGTCATCAGTGACTCACTAATCATTAACAACCCCTATCTCATCTTTTTACAAGTGGAAAGGATCTAGAATCCTTATCCATTTTTCAACTCTTTAAATGAAAATAAAGAAATTACATTTATGTGAGACCCTAGGTCTTCTCTGACTTTCTTGACCTTGATCAAGTCATGAACGAACTCGTTTTCCCTATGCTCCTGCATCAGAATGGAAACTGAAAGAATTTCCAAAGGCCACATTGTTTTAGCATAGCCACCGCCACAGGGTCCTCCTCAACCAAGAAATATAGATCCTCATGCTCCCTCTCTCTCTAGTTCACATATATCCTACCACACACAACATTGGAGAGGGTTTAGTCTCTTGCATTTTTTTTTTCAAATCAAAAGGAGGTGTACGCGAGATTTAGTTTACATATTTGCGTATGTACTCGAGATGTCTATTACTCTGCCCGAGTACATACACCATATTCCCTTGGATATCTCGAATACACACAAACACGACCCTTTTTCAAGGTCGTGCGCCTCCTAAACTCAAAATTAAATACAAAGGGGTGAATTAAAAATCTAGGAGCGGGGATTTATACTTACCTGGTCCAAGCAGGGGGGTTTTTCATCCACCGTAGCTTCAAGAATTCTCTTTTTTGACAAAGGGGTTTTTGACATGGAAGGGGTATTGTTGTGTCATGATTAATCGCATTGTGGTTCTCATCTTTGTGTCTTTGGCCTAATTACAACTCCATGTTTCTCTCAACTGAACCTTTAAATCATTCCTTATACGCAAGCCTTGCAGTAATTTGACACCTTGACCCATGGAGGAATTTTCCATGATTGTTCTTATCCCTCACATGTCTCCTTCCCTTGAGCATCAGTATGTTCCCTAAACTTGGAACCAATTTTCTTTCTCGCAACACTCATTCCTCCTTTGTAACGTAACATTCTTTTATTCTTTTTCAAGCTCGTTAAAACTTTGAAAAAGACAAAAAAATAAAATATTCCAAAAAGAGGGGACAAGAAATATAAATTCCTTTTTTCGGTAGAAAGATAGTTTCCCTTGGAAAAAACACATCCTTCTATTTGTTCGTCAAGCATTGGGATCTAGTATGACCTTAGGAAGTTGTTATCACTACATAGAGTTATGTCCTCCTCTGTTTGGTTACTCTTTCAAACATATGGAGCATTTGTGGTGCCTCCTGCATCAGAGACTTAGGTAAATATTATGCTTCCTGAGTCTGATCATATATCATGATTTTTTTCAAGGGAAGTATTATCTAACCTGAGTCAGCCATTCTGCAGTTTGTCTCTTTAATTTCATGAGTCAGCCATCACATGAGTCCAATCAAGTCCATATTAAAAATCGATGAAGTTTCACGCATGATCATCGATATCCTCCAATATTTTCCCTATGGCTTGTAGAAGACCTCAGAGTAGTGAGACTTACACTCTTATTGTACTCCTACCTAATTTACCGAAGATATTGAAGTTTTTGCTAGAGCTATGAAGCCCTCATCTCTGACCACTGGCTGATGCTTCTTGACAATGCATATTGTATTGTATTCGAATATCATAGAATGATTTTGAGATGTATATCTGTTGTGTATTTCTCGCGAATACACTTTATATAGACATTTATATGCCATGGATATACAATGCACTTGATTGGTAGCCATGATTAGTTCATCCTAAGCATGGGTATGCCCGCCTTAGAGATATTGTTATTGTTTTGCAGATGGCGACCTCCCGAACTCTGGTCCTGGGCTCACTCGACTTTGTGCATTCCCATTGGTAAAGATATTGTAATGTATTTTAGACATTAGTTGCTCTTCTAACCTCACAAATTAGGGGTCATTTGTTATAGCCCTAATAGGATTTACCTATGCATACATGGCATTGGCCTTTCTACTTGCATAATTTTCCAAATCACTATTGAGGAACTCTATTCAAAAAAACATTTTTTGGAGCATGTACGTGTCCTACTGCACTACCTCTCGCATACATACGCTTTCTTCATGATAGAAAACCCACATATATATGCTAGTTGCATACTAAACAACCCATGTTTACCTCCAAAAGTTGCAAAAAATAAAAAGTTGCAAGGAATTTGACGTAGTTTATGAGAAATGGAGGGTTTCCCAACCGATTCATCTATTGTAGCCCATCCCCAAACTGAATAACTATCCTTTTGTCATATAAAAGGAGGTCTTTGAGTCCCATTCCATCATCAAGCATGATAACAGTGAAACTTTGCCCAAATCTCTTTTCCCTCCTTTCCCAAGCATATGCAACCCCTTCTGAGTTTTTTCCTCAACATTCCCTCTCTAGCCTTTTTCTCCCATACAATCCCTTCCCTTCCCTTGAAGTGATCAACTAATTGTGAGAGAAAGCATTGGGATAGTGCACTTGGAATAGTATTAAGAGAAGCCCAAACCAGTTTTGCAGGAGCATCGACCTACAAAGGTTGTAATTTTCAATCTTTGCATTTGAATAAAATAATCTTTTTTCCGTCCCAAATGATATATTTATGTTTTTCATTTGATTTATGTATAATGCTTTATATCTGACCCTAATCTTGATTAGTAGAGATAGAATATTTCTAGCATTTCTTGCCTAAGTGTTATTGTAGGTAATCTTTAGGAGGAGACTTGCAGCCTGGGAGCTACAAATATGGAGGTGGTCTACATCGAACGTTGGACTAAAGGTACTATTTTTGACCTAGTTTCCTATCTATTTATGTTCATCTATTTAGAGTGTTTGGGGTAGTTTAGGAATTATATTGTGTTTTAAGGGAGATCATAGCTCTTCCTATACTTTGAACCTGGTATAGTAATAGGGGGATTTTCCCTGCTAGCACCCTTAAAACTAGTGAAACCGTTCCTAAATAAGGATCATGCGTGTGTAATGCATGCTCTTTTATAAGGTCAAAATTGAACATTACCACTCTCTTTTATAAGGTCAAAATTTAAGAATGACATCACTAGTAATCCCCATGGTCCCATCATCGAATAGAGTCCCACAATACTCTTTTTAAATTCCAGAATACCAATATTTGCAATTATCAACGTCCATTTCATAACAAATCGATTGTCCTCGATCTCTGTCCCATGGATCTTGATGGCCCAAGTTTTCCTTCCCCAATATTTTTTTTGTTTCTCCATTCAATTAATATTTCAAGAAATGGGATTCATGGTCACATTCCAAATCAATCAGGGTGCCTCTTTCATTTGAGGGAGCCCTTCTTGTACAATAATCAATTAGAAGGAAATAACCTAAGTCAACTAAGTAATTGTAAAAATTTGGTTTTCATGGCACTGTCCTTCAACAATCTAAGTGAAAAAATACTCAAGGAGTTGGGTTCCTTCATACATCTCCATGAAATTATCTCAAGACTGGACAAGTTCATAGGTACCATTCATTATCTCCTTAAAAACCTTTCTCCATTAATTTCACAACAATTGGTTTTTCTCACTAGTTTCATGCTTTGCATTGTTAGGAATCATTTCTACTTCATTGTTAAATATCTCAACTTTGATTGACTTGGATATTTCCACAATCAAACTCATAAGTATCATTCCACACAAATTGGGCTTAATCACTCCCTTGCAATGTCTATACCTATTTGAAAATGAATTTTCAGGTTCCATTTCCACTTATTTGTCAAATATCTCCACTTTGCCTAGCTTGGAAATTTATAAAAGCAACCTCATTAATAGTATTCCACAATATTGAACGTACTCATTCATCTACAAATTCCTTAATTCCATGCAAATCAGTTTTTAGACACCATTTCCATTTCTTTTTCAAATATCTAAACTTTGAATAACTTAGAAATTGCAACGAACAAACTCACTTGAAGCATTCCACAAGAAATGGGCTTGCTCACTAGTCTACAAAAACTTTACCTATTTGAAAATGATTTTTCAAGAACCATTCCCACTTCTTTCTCCAATATCCCCACTTTGAATTCCTTGAGAATCGACACAAGCAATTTCACTGGCAACATTCCACAAGAATTTGACCTAGTCACTAGTTTGCAAATAATTTGCCTATTTGGAATTGAGTGCTAGGCATTATTCCCACTTATTTGTCCAAGTTATCAACTTTGAGTGACTTGAAAATTGACAAAAACAACCTCACTAGAAATATTCCACAATACTTGGGCTTGCTCACTAGTTTACAAATTCCTTACATCTATGAAAATGAATTGATAGACACCATTGCCATTTCTTTGTCCAATATTTCTACTTTGATTTACTTTTAAATTTTCACAAGCAACCTCATCAACAACATTTCACAAGAATTGGACCTACCGACCCACCTACAAACATTTAACATCCATAAAAATAAATTTTTAGGAACCAAACCCACTTATTTGTCAAATATCTCATCTTTAACTTAAAAATTACCTCAAATAAACTCACTAGAAGAATTCCATAGGAATTGGGCCTGGTCACTAGTTTGCAAACAATTTACCTATTTGGAAATCAATTATCAGACATCATTTTTAGTTCTTTGTAAAATATTTGAAACTTGATTCAACTATATCTAGGGATAAATAAACGTAATGGAAACATACCAAATCCCAATGGAAATTGTTCAAATCTTAGAGAAATCAGTTTGAGCAACAACACATTGAATGGGAGTGTGTTGGTAGAGTTGGGTAAAATCTCCTTCCTTCAAATATTATATTTGTAATCTAATCAAATTCAAAAATATAGTGCTATAACCATGCCATTTATTGTATCTCTTACTAGTTGTTCGTGCCTAAAAGAAATGTTCTTGGACAACAATAAACTAAGTGTTTTCTTTCCCCTTTCCATAAAAAACATTCTACCAATTTCTCTATCTTGTCTTTACAAGAGACATGATAGAAGGAACCACCCCTCCATACATAGGAAATCTTAGTATCCCAACCTTTCTAAATATTACTAAAAATATTTTAAATAGTAGCATTCCATCATTAAGAAACCTTAAAGTTTTAGAAAGAATGGTTTTAGGAAACAACAAATTATAAGGAAACATCCCTATTTACTTCAAATAATTGCAGTGACTTCATCTCTTAGAGATTAGTGGAAACATATTCTTTGGAAATATTCCCAATTTCCTTGTACCCATTAAACAACTAATAAGGCTCCCCCTTCATCACAATTAGTTATCAACAAACACACCTTCCGGTTTAGGAAACTGTACATATTTGGAATTGTTTGTATTGCCTCACAATTGATCCAAAATGGATCGAGGAAGACTTAAAAATAAAAGTTCTCATAATCAGACAATATCAACGCCATTGCATATGGCTCATTGCGTTGATTCCGACCATATATTCTTTTTCCAAAAATAGACATCGTATGTAAAAGTTATCGCGTTCTAATCGATTTCCCAAACAGAAAAAAAATCAATTAATCAAAAGGTGATGTGGAACATTACAAACATGACATGTGGCACATTCTAGACATAACATGTGGCACAATCTACAGAGGACATGTGACACCCCAGGCCAAGTAAAAAATAGTTGCCTATGTTCTCACATGTGACCTTCTAGGTGCAAATCTTTACAAACCATGCTCTAGCCACTCAGGGGCATTTATTTCTTGTTATATAATGTGGAAATTTATTATTATGTGCCGAGAATAAAGCGCATTAAAAGGCACCAACGCCTTAACACTTAGTGCTAACCAAGAAGTCGGGATTGTGGCTTGTTAAGCCAACTCCACGACTATACATATGATCCGTGCCCTTTCCAAAGTATTTGCCACAATATACTCCAACCATATATATTATGGTTATGTTTTCATATTATATGCCACGAATATTTAGAATGTGGGTTTAAACCATATATGTTGGTTTGTTTTAATCCATAAAAAAGGTGCTCCATATCACTTGGCAATAAAGTGGGTTATACTATGGTTTTTAAAAACCATATCCAAGGATTCTATGGCATATTCTATGTAATGTGGTGAGATTTTGAGCCATAAAGAGTGTGTTTGTTAGGATTTGATCCCACAACCAACACAACCAATTAACCAATTATTTATAAAGTAAAAATTTTTACCATCTAGTCATAGGTAAAATTTATGAAGATTAGAGCAAAACATTTATTCTATGTAGGAAAAATCAATAAGTTAAGCAAATTTTGGAAGCCATTTTCAGGAGCTACACTCAACATTTTTCAGTGTCATTAGTTGTGTTGGATTCTTGAGGTCGAGAAGAACACAACCATACCAGTTTGTAATCCATTTGATGCATCTATGATGTACGTTTGAAGCATTGAATATAAACAAGAAAGCCTCCTCCACTGAGACAAAGGCCTGAAGACGTAGTCAACCTTGTCAAATTCCATTATCAAATTTGTTGTTATGGTTTTTTGTTCCTTATGTTTACTTTCTGATCTGAATTCTTTATGATGGATGCAATATTATTTCATTAAGATCTTCTTCTTTTCTTATTTCCTAAGTGGTAAATTAACTCATGCTTTAAACTCAACCAAGTCTTTTAAAGATCATTTTCGGATCAACAATATAGTCACTTGAAGCATATCACAACCAATTGTTGAACTTTATAATTTACATTTCTATTCAAATTTGTCATGGAATTAATTAAAAGGGTCCTTTCCCATAGATATTGGTAAAAATGCAATGATTTGGTTTATAACCATTTCTACCAATCAATTGACATTAGGAATTCCAACTATTTTTAGAACTTGCATTTAATTTATCTTGAAATGCCTTCCAAGGGTCTATTTTAGAATCACTTGAAAATTTACAAAGTCTCATGAACTTGGATTGCAAAACCCATTTGTGTACTTCTATTTAATTTACTAGATAATGGGCATTCTTGTTATATCATATGAAATACAATAATGGAATTTGTGTGGATAGTCTAAATGAGCACCTAGATAATGGGCATTCTTGTTATATCATATGAAATACAATAATGGAATTTGTGTGGATAGTCTAAATGAGCACTTATTTGATTATCTAGGAGTTTTATATTTGGATATGTTAAATTATGATGAATGTACTTTCATGTGGATTGTGGTTCCCTTTGAATAGGATACATAACTACTATATCACCTTATACTTAGTTTCATGTATCCTTTGGTGTTGTGTATCCTTTAGACTTAACAGATATGTGATGTGACTTATTTAGATGTAATTTATATAAAATATGATTTATATAATTTAATAATATATATTTAATATATTTATTTATTATAATATATATTTAATAATCATAATTATAATTATGTAATTTATATATTTATATAATGTATAATATATAAATTGTATATTATATAAATTATATAATATATACAAACATTAAAATAAAAAATTTCAATTTGGCCTCACCCCACCTCCGCGCGTGTATAATCAACAGTCCTCATTGTTAGTTCGAATTCCTAATTCTTGATGACCTTTGCTCGAATTACCTCACTGATTAGAGTGCATTCAACCATTGTTAGCTAGAGCGAGAAATCGAAATGGAGAATAACCCCACACAGAGTGACCTGTGAGAGTGCCCTTGCTAGCCGAGCGATATAGGAGGAGTGAGTTGGTTGGAGTGGTAGAGGAGGAGTGATCTAGATAGACAACGACATACCAAAATTAGTAAGAAGTCCTTAATTTGGCATTTTTGTTTGAATCTAGAATCTGGACAAAACATTTTTGTGGGAACTCTTCATTCACAGAGGGATTCCTAAGGGTTATCACCTTGGTCATGTCTTCAAACCTAACATCCTTGCAGCATGCCAAGATACTCCAGTCACTTGATTTATTTTGTCTCCCATGGCTTCGTGATTGCACCTCATCTTTTTTCACTTTATTCCACCCCTACCTCATCTTTCCTCACTCCCTGTCATTTCCAAATTCTCTTGGGTTTATTTTCATAATCTTGGACCTTGTACCTTTAGGGAAAAATTAACCATTGATTTCACCGAGGACAACAAGTTAAGAAAACTTTATTTTTGGTAAAATTTGAGGAATGTAAAAAAATCTCTCTCCCTTCCCTCTCTCTTACTTTTGTGATCTAGATTAGGCCAATTAGGATCACATTAATGTAATTGGGGAAATGAAATATTTTATTTTCAATTGCAATGGAATATGAAAAACATCTAAAGCCTGGAACTAAACCCTTTGAAGTAAGAACAAATCAAACAATGTTGATCAATAAACCCTCTCCTTTTTGTCCAAATTTGCCTTTTTTTCAACTTATCATTGGACATTTAGTGACTAAAGCTATCTCTTGAGTTATCCTTGTCCTTTGAAAAGTGGAAAGTATTTTAGCTCTCACATTATCTGTTACAATTTTGGTGACTATCATTTCCCCATGGTTAGTGCCAATATAGTTCATGTACGAATCAAATCAATGAGTAATCAGTTTCTCTACACTCATGCATAGGGAATAGTGATAGATATGCCCATATCACATAAGTTCCACTAACCTAAAATTGTTTTCTTGGACAATTTTGAAAACTAGGGTTTTTCCTTGTGAGAGTCATTCTCAAAATGAATCTGATGGTTGAAGTACGAAATAGATTCCTTGGAAGCATGAAGATAGTGTTCTCACTTCCACCAAGCCCAAACACACTAATATTAGACTTAATGAAACGTAGTTTCAATCCTTGTTCTGGCTTTCCAACCACTAGAGAAAACTGGCCATTACCCATCAATGGCTCTGAGATGCAAGCTAGTGTCTATGATAAAATGAAACCGGTGAATGGATCAATGAGCTGCTAGTATTATTGGACTCAAACAAGTTCCACAAATCTAAAATGGTTTCTTTGATGATTTTAAAATCTAGGGGTTTTGCCAATGAGAGGCATTTTCAAAATGCATTTGATGGTCAAAGTAGGAAATATCTGCCCCAAAAGTATAAGGTCAATGTCCTCACCTCCACCACACCAAAATACACGTTTTGGAGATGATGGTATGCATTGGCAATGCTCGATGTGGTTTTTTCACACCTGGGAGAAAAATGGCCATTATCCTTCAATTGTTTTAGGTCATGAGCTAGGGCTTGCGGTAAAGTGCATACTGATGAATGGATCAACAAGGTATCAATTTCATTAGACTTTTGTACATGAAATAGCACTAGGGATGCTTGCATAACATGAGCTCCACCACCCTAAAATTTTGTTTTTCATACAATTTCATTCAATGACCCAACATATTGTTTTTAACAATTAGTGTAAAGAGTTTTGATTAAGTTGTTGGAATATTTCATTTTGTTACTAGAAAGGCTTGTCTTATTGACAAATTGAAGAACCTCACCAAGTCACCATGGACAAAGTACTTTCTACACTTCATTACCAACAAGTATTTACTAATTATATCCCAACCAGAAATCATTGCATTCCATTTCTAGAATACCACTTCCTGCTACAATATTACATTCAAATCAATTTTTTATTTCATAATAATGGATCTACTTACCTTGTTCTAGAGATAATATATTTTTACATGTAGACAAAACACTAACCATGGTAATTGTAACGACCCCTTCGTTAATGCATAAATGTAAGTGAGAAAAGGTAATTTTGTTTTATCATGCATCAATAAAACACGTGATAAACAACGATAGCATACATCAATGCTACACATTCAATTTTCATCTACATCCTACCTTGCAAGTTTCATTTTACAACATCATTGCTACTGATCCGAAAATCGAAGCTTAGCAATTTCACACTATAACTTCAATTTAATCAAGACGTTTTTCTGTCGGTGCATGTGAATATGAAAAAGACAAAGACTTAAAGAATTAAGAGCAATAGCAGATAAAACAAAGTAAGCAAACCATCAATGAATTGGACACAAGAAGTTGATAACGAAGTTCGGCAAAATCCGCCTACGTCTCCGGGCCTTTGTCTTCAGTGAGGGAGGATTTATCTATTCAATATTCAATGCTTTACAATATGCATTAAAATTACATCATTTAGGGATCTGACTGATTATCTATATTCTTCTCTGTCTCAGAAACCTGATGCAACAAACGACACTAAAAACAGGGTAGTATAACTCCCGAAAACTACCTCCAAAGCTCAACTACTCTGCACTCCTCAAGACTACTTGACCTTCGATTCAAGATTCTTTGCAGATTCTTTCTTATTTAAAACCTCACAATGTCTTGGTTTATCTAGTCATGACGTATAGGGATTAAATCCCAACATCCCACTTTTTGTGGCACTTAATTTGGCCCAATATCCACCAAGATATGGAAAAATAACCAAAATTGGTTAATAAAATCAATAAAAACCATAAAGATAAGGTCAAAACCCACTTTATGCCATAATAATAGGGCTAAGACCCTTAGGCCTAGCCCTCCCCCTATTTATGGTCATATGGTTATATTAGGTGGCCAAGCGCCAGCCCATAGGGCTGTGCGTTGGCCCCTTATCTCAGAATATATGTTCATATTAAACCCCATAAAACTCGGGGCTATCCCTAAACTTAGGCACCGGGTATCAAGCTCAAGTCACATCGCAAGGTGTTGAATCCTTATCCCCCATGCCCAGGAATTATCACTTGGGTGGAAGCTTCCCGCGCTTCTGTGCGTATGCGGATCCACACATCCATGGGCTGGGTCTTAGCTCGAGCCCTTTTCGCCCCCATTCAACACTTTACAACACTTTAAATAAAAGTTCGTAGACTTGTAATAACAGGTGGCATGGTGACGCATTGGCATACAACCTACTCTAAAGGCATAGCCTATCATTGGAGGTCATGAGCTCGAATCCTTCAAAATCCAAAATTTTGGTACATGAAACTTTCGACCAATGCATGGGGTGCCACGTGGCAGCCCAAGTCTAGGCCACGTAGCACCTCCTTATTCATTGGACTGATGCCACTTGTCAACTAGTGATTCATCCATGTGTCTACTCCGTACCTTCCCTGTCAGCAATTGGCCATGTAAGAACACCTGCCACATGTCAGACAATAATTGGACCACCTGTCCTCCATCTGTACCTGTCTCTGTCCACCACGTGTCATCATCTGGGGCTGACACGTCAGTTGTACGAGCGCCATGTGTCACCTTTCAGTGGTGACATGTGTCACCTCTTGGTTGGTCCATGTCATCTGTACGACCTACCATTTGTGCCTCTTCCATGTCAGAATGATGACATCATGCTGACGTTAGCATTGACTTTTGACTGTTGACCCTGTTGACTTTTTGACTGTTTGACTTTTCAAATAGAACATGATATCGAGAGCATAGAACATCCGTTTGAACTCGTTCAAGTTGCATTGGGTTCGTATCGATGAGACTTACACACACATCCGTTTTGACGACATTATGAGAACATTGATTTTTAGGATTTTCTGAGCCCTATCAAGCTCCTGGATCCAATTCTGGATCACGCCTTCCCACTAAGGACCTTTTGGTGCCCAAAAGGTTTATTACATCAATAGACCATATCCTTACATCAATTAACTAATGAAAAACAACCTAGACTTAACATTAACTAGACTCAATAAGTGATTCCATAAATCAAATCACTTTTATTACATCAATGACAATGACACTGACTCAATTTACATATAGGGCATAAAATCTGCTCAGTTCCAGTCGGACGACCCATATCCTACAAACAGAGTGTCGCGGTCATTCCTCTGCTTCTTTGTAGCATCTGCCTATTTTTCTCTTGCAGTGTCCTTCTGCTCCTCGGCAATGCCCTTCTATTCCTTTGCAACATCCGTCTTTTTCTCGGGCCCTTTAGGCTTTGTTGAGCATCGCAACTCTGGATGCAACTTCCAACAACTATCTTCACAATGTCTGCTCTTCTGACAATGTGAGAAAGTGTTTCTTGCTCGAAGAAACTTGATGGAATCGCACCCTGACTGAGTTGAATCCCCCTTGGATTTCTCTGACTCCTTCCTTGGCTGTGCTGACTCTTCTCGCGGATTCTTTTTGACCTTCAATGTCACGTCATCATTTCTTGGCATACTTCTTGTCGCCATGATATTTCTTCCATATACCTTTTGTTCCCAACAGTCTGCAACACAATGGTTATTGCTGCTACAAAATGTGCATGGAATCGTTTTCCTGATAAGGTTCATGACTCTAGCATGTTCATCAGTAAAGATGGGTGAAGGTGATTTATACCTTTCAACATGTTTACCTTTCTTTCATGACTCACTGTTTGCGTCACTGTTGGCTCGAGCTGCCTGTTTTCCATGCCAAGTCCGAAACCATTCAGGTGTCAATTATGGATGCCGCTCCCAACATTGGTTAGCATCGTGTCCAAACTTCTGGTAGTGTGTGCAATGAATCAATGGAATTTCATCCTCATAATATTCTCCTGCATATCCCAATCCTTCCCGGAGTGGATGCTCATGCACTTCAATCAGCTTGGCTCTGCCTTGGCCATATTTTCCAAGGTCTTTCCCCTTTTGGTATCTGAACTTCGATAGCATTCTCTTACCGACTCCTTTGGTATGTTTTTCAAATGCTGCTATCTCCAGATGGCTAGACTCCACTTCCTGATCAACTACAAGTGAGGCTAGAGTGTAATCAGTTCTTTCTACTGGCGAAGAGAATGTGGCAATGGCCTCTCCTATCGACTACTCCTCAATCAAAGTAGAAGGAGTATATGAATCTTCCTCATCGGAATACCTCTGGAATGAATGAGTTCCATCATCCCTGACAGGGCTTGGTCTTCTAACTGAAGGACTTCCTCCAACTGGCCTTGCTTCCATTGCCAACATCAATGTTCACATTATTTCCCTGTCTTCCTCAAGCCTATGCACCAATATTCGCAATTCAACATTCTCTCGCTGCATTGTTTGGTTGATATCCTCGAGCTCCTGGAGTCTATCTCTCTTCAAAAATTTTCCCCATATTCATAGTTCCTGCAAAAGTCAGCCTACTCTGATACCACTTGATCCGAAAATTGAAGCTTAGCAATTTCACACTATAACTTCAATTTAATCAAGACCTTTTTCTGATAGTTCATGTGAATATGAAAATGACAAAGAATTAAAGAATTAAGAGCAATAAAAGATAACACAAAGTAAGCAAACCATCAACAGTGGACACAAGAATTTGATAACGGAGTTCGACAAAATCCGCCTACGTCTTTGGGCCTTTGTCTTTAGTGAGGGAGGCTTTCTCTATTAAATATTCAATACTTTAAAATATCCATTACAATTACATCATTTAGGACTCTGACTGACTATCTATATTTCGCTCTATCTTAGAAACCTGATGCAACAGACAACACTCAAAACAGAGTAGTATAACTCCCAGAAATTGCCTCCAAAGCTCAACTACTCTGCACTGCTCAAGACTACTTGACCTTAGATTCAAGATTCTTTGCTACTTCTTGATTGTTTAAAACCTCACAATGGCTTGGTTTATATAGTCATGAGGTATAAGGATCAAATCCCAACATTCCACTTTTTGTGGCACTCAATTTGGCCCAATATCCACCAAGATATGGAAAAATAACCAAAACTGGTTAATAAAATCAATTAAAACCATAAAGATAAGGTTAAAACCCACTTTATGCCATAATAATAGGGCTAAGCCCCTTAGGCCTAACACGCCCCCTATTTATGGTCATATGGTTATATTAGGTGGCCAAGCGCCAGCCCATAGGGTTGTGCGCTGACCCCTTATCTCAGAATATATGGTCATATTAAACCCCATAAAACTTGGGGCTATCCCTAAACTTAGGCGCCAAGTATCAATATCAAGTCACATCACAAGGTGTTGAATCCTTATCCCCCGCGCCCAGGACTTATCACTTGGGTGGAAGCTTCTCGCGCTTGTGTGCATATGCAGATGCACAAATCCGTGGGCTGGGGCTTAGCCCCAGTCCTTTTTGCCCCCATTCAACACTTTACAACACTTTAAATCAAAGTTTGTAGACTTGTAATAACAAGTCGCATGGTGACTAATTGGCATACAACCTACTCCAAAGGAATAGCCTCCTGTTGGAGGTCACGATTTCAAATCCTTCGAACTCCAAAATTTTGGTACATGAAAGTTTCAAAATCGAAAAGTAATTAATACCACATAAAGTTTAAGAATTAATCATTTCAGTATGCGACTATAAATATGACGATCGTAAGGAATTGAAATCAATCATGATGGACAATTAAAAAAAACAACTAAGCATATCAAGACGTTGGTCGATTAGCTTTTCTACGACCATATAAAACATAATTCCACATTCTACGTTTGCAAAATCTTATAAAGCATTTATCTACCAGTCAGTATGCATCTAAATCGACAACTGCCCCAAAAATATGTTTATCAGACAACAAAAATAATGATTATGGAAATCCAATCTTCGTAATAATTAATCACTTGTAGAGAAAATCTGTAGTCTGGATTTGTAAAGGTTTAAACCACCAAACAAATCTAAACTCGGGCTTGTAACCCATCTTACAGTGAACATGAAATCTTAGATCGGAGTTTGCAAATAAAATTTTAAAAGAAAACCAATGGAAGTCTGGAGATCGGACTGTGGTTCATTTACACAAAGACCATCCTTTTTTTCCTTAAAATAGTTCCCACTTCAATAATTTGACAATGCATTAATTAAACTAAATACTAGAGTTTCTCTCTAATCGCAACAACCTTGACGAAAGTCCAAGATCAAGACAGTTACATCTCCTACGACCTCAAAGGTTTCAACTCCGAGATTCGAATAGAATACAATGGTCGACCAATCGACTTTCCAAAAGAATTTTGTAAAAACCCCATCAAAATTTCAAAATCGGGTTATCAATATAATTGCAATGGTCATACAAATCAATTTTCCAAAAAGTAAAAATGATAACACAAGATCCAATGAATTTACATTCAAATTGTAAAATTGATAGACAACAAATACACCATTTTTGGATTTCAAAAACAACTTATACAATGACCAAGATGAATAAATCATGGATAGATAAATTTTTCAGTGACTCGATAAGAACTTTCTCCAGGATATACATTTAAATATAGCGTTCAATACAACTACAACATCCAAATTCAACACAATTAAGAAAATACAATTAAATTTCTAATAAGCAAACTTTCTCTTGTTACAATTACAATTTTCAGAGATAAAAATATCGGAACCAAATGAAGATGGTGGGATGAGGATGTCCTCCAATGTCTTGCGCTTCTACTTTTATTTCGCTTTCTAATCACAGAGACTTCACCAGTACCTCCCATCCAATGCTAGGGGTAATATTCTCCCCCCTTAGCCCTTCGAGATGCAAAGGAGCCACACACAAGAAACCAACTAAAAATAACTCCAAGGCTTGCCTGGCAAGGAAGATCTTCCACTCTTTTTTCAAGTTTGGTATCCCCACTCTCACAAGTAAAACATAATCTATACAATTTTGGCAGCATAACCTTACCAAGAATAAGTGAGTCCCTTTCCCTTCTATCACATTTGTTTTATATAAAAATCCTCAATGACACATGTGCTCATGCACAATAATTATCTTTTTAATTAATTTAATTAGTATTATTCACCCACACACTTGTCATCCTCTCCCAAGGTTGCACAAGTAATTACCATTTTTATTTTATTTAAAAATACACTATCCCTCACATTACCCGATGTATTCCTATTTTATCTCTTAGTTGTCCCTTTGTTCCCAAAATTCTCATTTAATGAGTGTCCCCTAACTAGATCTTAGCTAGAATTGGATTATGACTCTTCTTCTAGTTAGACTTAGTGGTATCTTGACTCAAGATACTTATTTTGTGTGTACACATATTCTCTCGTGTTTTATTTCTTTCTATTTTAAAATCCAATTTATTATTTTCATACACACATGTGCAATTTATCCTTTATTTTAAATTTTTATTTAACTTCTTCCTAGAGTTTGATTTTATTTTAAACCTTTTTAATTTATTTAATATTTTAACCATTCCCTTAATTAAACTTATACTTGAATTAGTCTATAACTTAGGCTTATACTTTTGTTAGGATTCATAATTAATAATTTGTTGTTTAGTAATTATTTTATTCTAACAAGGTCTAATCACTTCAATGTTTTCTAGGCCACCTATATTTATTGACTTAAGATTTTAATTATGCAATGTGCCCTTTAAGGTGCACCTCCGTGCTCCAAGGGTGCCCGTCGCCTTAGACTTGTTTTGGAAGTTTTTCCAATCCTTGGAGTCAAAATTTCGCTTGGTTGATCTTGTGAGAGACTAAGGGATTCTAAGGAATAAGGACTCCACCTTATTGTGTGGCCCTTAGAAATATTTGCGAGCGGTTGTCTCAATCTTCCCTCATGACATCATGGACCTCTCAAACTAGGTAATAATTAACCTACCATTGAGGCCACAATGAGAGTGCTAGTAGGCTATGACAGGGACGTTTCCACACCTCTCCCTCAAATGTACGGTTTATGTGCATGGCCCCTTTACTCCTTATGTGAGTTGGATTAGAAATCATCCTCAAGCCTACACCCACCAAAAAACAACAGTGTCAATAATCCATATACATAAATCATAATGTAATCAATCATATGTTGCATGTGCATAGAATAAAATACTCAAACAAAATATAATCCACTCCCTGACTAAACCTAGAGTCCAATGAAGTCCATCGATTCCATCAACATCCATAACTTGTCACGTGTCCTTCACACTCAAGACGACTAGTCAATAACATTTGCCAATATATATCAAAATAAAAATAAGTCACAAAACATAATTATCAACATATATAACCCATAATCTAAATGAAATCATGATATACCATAACCAGATCACTTGCACACAAGTGTCCTCAAAGAATATGCCAATAAAAGTGTGCTCAATAGCGAAGGATGTTACATACACCCCCTCTTGTTTTAAAATTTGTCCTGAAGTTTGCACAGTATAGAAATGCAAGTAAACAAATGTACCAGACATATATCTTCATATCTAATCTATCAAATAAGTGAGGAAACTGTTGACGTATCTCATATGAGTCCTCCCCATTAGCCGAGTGTGGACTATAGTTTTCCCACTTGACCTTGACTTGATCGACTATTCGACATTGTAACTATCGAATGCGATGGTCCATAATGTGGATTGGATCCACAATGAGAGAACCCTCATCCAAAACATGCAAAGAACTCATGTCAATAAGATGTGATAGATCACTAATATAATGTCACAAAATAGATACATGAAATACATCGTGCATACGCCTCAAAGAATTAGAAAAGGATAGTCTATAAGCCAGAGGTCCTTTCTTTTCCACAACTTAGAAAGGTCCCACAAACCTATGATAGAGTTTAGCACCCTTTCCAAACTTGATCAAACTCTTGTGCAATTTCACCCAGAAGAAAACTATGTCGCCAACTTCATAACTGCGGTCAATGTGATGCGCATCAACATAGCTCTTCTTCCAATCCTAAGCTTCTTTAATCCTTTTTATTATTGATTTCATCTATTCTTCCATTTCTTGGATCACTTCTGGTCCCATCAGGACCCTATCCTCAATTCGATCCCAACTCAACGACGTCCGATATGGTCACTTGTAAAGAAAATCAAATGGTGCCATCTTAATTATTCTCTGGTAACTATTGTTGTATGAAAACTCCACCAATGGAAATAAGTCTTTCCAATGCTGTTGTTGGTCCATTACATACATATGCCACATATTCTCCAAAATCTAGTTCTTTCTTTATGTTTGTTTATCTGTCTCTAGGTGATATGATGTCCTAAATATTAGTTGTGTTCCCAAGGCCTCTTGGAAAATGGTCCAAAACCGTCCTGTAAACACCAATCCTCAATTGGATATGATCCTTCTTGGTACACCGTGTAATCTCACAATCTCATTGACAAATACTCTAGTTATGTCTGGTGCCTGGTACATCATACACACTAGAATAAAGTGTGCACTCTTAGTCAGAGTGTCAATTACCATGAAAACTGAGTCATGTCTCTTTTTCATCAGTGGAAAGCCAATGATGAAATCCATCAAAATGACCTCCCATTTCGATTCAGGAATAACGTGTGGTTGTAACAATCCTGATGAATTTCTATGTTCAGACTTCACTTGCTGACAATCTAGACATCGCGCCACATAACTAACTATGTCCGATTTCATTCCTTTCTAGAAGAATAAAGGCTTAAGGTCTGCCTTCATCTTCGTGACTCCTGGATGAACCATGTACATCGGTCGATGAGCTTCACTTGAGATCAAACTTCTTAATTCATCATTAGCTGGTATGTAAATTATTCCATTAAATCTCAACAATCCATCGTTGTCTAATGAATAACCTTCATACTTCAATACCAACATGGTATTTTGTCCAATATTTTCCTTAACTTCTTTATACCAGTCATCATCTATTTGTAAAGTTATAATATTTTTTCAAAGATTCTTCTTAAGAGGTATTAACGAGAATATGTGTGGTATTTGAATCAATGCATATGCCACTTTGTTCACCATTCCTTTAATATAAGTAATCTCAAAGTCATATTCTCTAAGTAGTTCTGACCAATGCATTTGTCGCGCGTTCAAGTCACTCTTAGTAAATATATGCTGCAATCCACAATTATCTATATTTAATTCGAATTTTCATCCAATTAGATAATGTCTCCAAACTCTCAAGCCATATACAATTGCTAATAACTCCAAGTCATGTGTTGCATAGTTTTCTTCATTCCTTCTTCATTTCCTTGAAATGTAAGCGATTAGTCGACCATCTTGGATCAAAACTCTGCCTGAACCTTCCTTGGATGCGTCTATGCATAACAAGAATTCCTTGTCCATGTCGGGGACTTTCAGTATTGGTGTTGTCTTCAACAACTCTCAAAGCTTTTGAAATGCTTCCGCGCATTTCTCTGTCCAAACAAACTTCTTTTTTTTTCTTTTGCAATTCCATGATCAGATTAGCTATCTTTCAAAAAACTTCGATGAACCATCGATAATATATTTCTAAACCCATAAATATACATACTTCTTGTACATGTTTCGATGCTGGACATTCCGGTATAGCCTCTACTTTCGTTGGATCCACAATTTCACCAGATATGATATGTCCCAAGTAATGAATCTCCTCCTGGTAAAAATTACATTTTGATAACTTCCTGTACAATTTGTTTTCTCTTAGACATTGTAGGACCAATATCAAGTGTTCTTCATGCTCTTCTTTCATCTGAGAATAAATCAGTATGTCATCACTAAATACTTGAACAAACTTGTCCAAGTATTCACGGAACACCCCATTCATCAAACTCATGAATACCCCTGGGTTGTTCGTCAAACCGGACAGTGTCCAAATATCATCTTAAATGCGGTCTTGGGGATATATTCCTCATTAATCCATATCATTTGATATCCTGATCTCAAGTCAATCTTAGAAAACATCGTTTCTCCCTTCATTCGGTCAAAAAATTCATCTATTCTTGGCAACAGATACTGGTTCTTGATCGTCGCCTTGTTCAATTGATGATAGTCAAAACAAGGTCTCCACGATCCATCCTTCTTTATCAAAACAATAACTGGTGCACCCCAAGGTGACACACTTGGATGTATAATTCCTAAGTCCAAAAAATCCTTCAATTGCATTTTCAACTACTACAATTCCGACGTCGACATCTGGTAGGGATTTCTTGCAATAGGTTTAGTTCCATGTTTCAATTCTATTGTAAACTCCAACTCTCTTTCAGGTGGTAATCCTGGTAACTCTTCTGGAAATAAGTCTACAAAATATTGTACTACAGGAAGGTATTCTAGTACTTCCACCTCGCCCTTTTTGTTTAGCTCTAAGATATCATATAACTTTCATCCCTTTCACATACTCTTCTGCAACTGTAGGGAAGAAATAAACCTTAGAGACACCCCCTGGTTTCTTCCTACAATCACTCTTCTTTGTCCCAAATCATCTATCAAACTTAACCATTTTGTCTTATAGTTAAGCATCGCATCATGCGATTCCAACCAATCCATGCCTATCACTATTTCGTAGGATCCTAATATCATGACGTATAGGTTGGCCTTTGTTACAAAATCTCCCAATTTAATGTTACAATTCGTAACCTTCCCTCCAACTTTCTATTTGGCACCTGATTCCATTTCTACATATCTGAACTCATGTTTCTCAACTTCCATTACCTTAATTCTCTTTAGCACTTCACTAGAAATAAATCTCTCTGTAGATCTTGGATCTATCAACACTAACAATTTGATAGATGATCGTACATGATGTCTCAAGAACAATGTACTGGTACTCGGCCTGGAGGTTGTTCACCGTTGTATGTATCGTGAGGGCCTTGCCCAAATCTCCAACTGTAGTGGTTCTAGATGATCCAACCGCCCTTCCCTTCTCAATCGAACAATATTACTGGTAATATGGCTCTCCAGTCTTCAGTCTAGTTCTCTTGGTCCTCTAAGGAGAAACTATTGGTCTAATAATCTGTGATAGTAGTATGTTCTATTGAACATGCCTAAAATGTTTTTTTTGTTGCAGACGACGTTGTTGTGGTCCTTTGTAGGTAGTCCTCTGTTGAGGAGTCTATCATCTCGATGTTGAGAACATAGGTTCTCTAGGCATATATCTATTTGCATAAGTCTATTTGGCTGGTGTCTGATGCTGTTGTTCACTTGATGTTATCTGTCTAGTTGGTCATGAAGGAATCTTTCCCTGACCCCCACTTTTTATTTATTCCTACACTACCATATTTTTCTTCTACACGGTGCTAAATTCCTTTGGTGAAACCCCTATACTTAAGTATTCAATAATATCAATGAAGTATTCATCATCTAGCTATAATGAAAATAATTGTGTATTAGGGAAGTTGTCCTCCAAGTTAGTAGGTTCTTCTCCATTAGTTACCCTTGACAGGTGATCAGGTCCTACATTCAACTTCCCTGGTTTGACTATCACTTCAAAGTCAAATTCTTGGAATAACAATAGCTATCTACATATCCTCCCCCCCAACACTGGCTTGTTGACTAGATATTTGAGGGAAGAATGGTCTGTGAACATTTTAAAGTGTTTACCCAGTAAATAGTTCCTGAACTTCTGAAGTGCATATACCATGGCTAGGCCTTCTCTTTCTTTGGTGTTGTAGTTCTGCTATGATTCTGAAAATTTTCTTCTCGCAAAGGCTATAGGATGGTCTAAGTCCCCTGCTCCTTGCTGTGCCAGAATTTCTCCAAGTGCCATGGCTGATGCATCTACATGCACATGAAATTTCTTTTCCCGGTCTGGGAATACTAGGATAGGTTTTGTGACCATATTTTCTTTTAAAGTGTCCAATCCTT
>JASDQU010739097.1:119367-135026 GCA_032191745.1 Picea mariana
TAGCTATAATGAAAATAATTGTGTATTAGGGAAGTTGTCCTCCAAGTTAGTAGGTTCTTCTCCATTAGTTACCCTTGACAGGTGATCAGGTCCTACATTCAACTTCCCTGGTTTGACTATCACTTCAAAGTCAAATTCTTGGAATAACAATAGCTATCTACATATCCTCCCCCCCAACACTGGCTTGTTGACTAGATATTTGAGGGAAGAATGGTCTGTGAACATTTTAAAGTGTTTACCCAGTAAATAGTTCCTGAACTTCTGAAGTGCATATACCATGGCTAGGCCTTCTCTTTCTTTGGTGTTGTAGTTCTGCTATGATTCTGACAATTTTCTTCTCGCAAAGGCTATAGGATGGTCTAAGTCCCCTGCTCCTTGCTGTGCCAGAATTTCTCCAAGTGCCATGGCTGATGCATCTACATGCACATGAAATTTCTTTTCCCGGTCTGGGAATACTAGGATAGGTTTTGTGACCATATTTTCTTTTAAAGTGTCCAATCCTTGCTGACAATCCTCATTCCACTGAAATCTAGTGTCCTTCTTTAATATTTTTTGCATTGGTGCAGTAACCTACGCATACCCCTTTACAAATTTCTTGTGATAGCCTGTATGTCCTAGTGTTTCTCTCAGCTGGTGCATTGATTTTGGTTGTGGTAAATTCACAATGACTACAATCTTAGCAAGATCCACATGTAAACTTTGTTTACAGACTATGTGTCCCAACAATATTCCAAAAGGTGTGCCAAAAATGATTTTCTTGATATTTAATGATATCTGACATTGCTTGCATCTCTCCAACATGAGTCTTAACACTTCTACATGATCCTTTAGGAGACTATATACAATCCAGTCATCCATATATACTTCTAGAAACTGATGTATGAAATCCTTAAAAGAATCTATGACTACTCTTGAAAATATGTCTGGTGCATTCTTTAGCCCAAATGGCATGACTGTATATTGGTAGGATCCCCATTCTGTAGAAAAAGTAGTCTTATACCTATCTTCTGGGGCTATTTTGATCTGATGGTAACCTGTGAATCCATCTGTAAATGAATATGCTTCCTAGCCTCCCACATTCCCTAAGACCTCATATGTAAAATGGGTAGGGAAAGGGTCATTTAAACAAGAATCATTACGTTTCCTCAGGTCTACATAAATCCTTATCCCCCATTGTTTCCTTTCTTGGACTACCATAGGACTTATCCATTCAAATTCCTCTATTGGTTCTATGATACTAGATTCCAACATTCTATCAATTTCTGCTTTCACTTTTTTCTTATACACTGGATTCAGTCTGTAGGGTACTTTCCTAACAGGTCTAGCCTCAGGTTTGAGGTTTATATTCATCTCACCTATTTCACCTTATATGCCTCTCATCTCTGTAAAGTTCATTGGAAACAATTCATTGTATTTGTGCAGTAACTATGTTATTCTTTCCACTGTTTTCTCATTCCAATAGTCTCCAATACTTGAATTTTAGGATTATCATTGGTCTAAATGTTGAATTTCTTAACTTTGATTGGTGTAGAAAATAATTCTAACTCCATAAATGGAAATTACACCTCTCTTTCTCCCTCAAATTCTGTAATTTTAATGTTGTGTGGATCATTTTCATCTGGTGCTTCTTCTTCAATATGTTAGCATGGGAGTAACTCTTTGGCTGTGTGTCTATTTTGTTGTTGATATTTTGTCATGATTTCAACTTCTAGTTCATTGCTAAATATCATTCCCTGTATCATCTTCAATGTTGATTTCATGTTGGGATTCTCATGTTCAAATGAGAAGGTTACTACAAAGTTCTATTGTAATCCTGTCCACTCTATTGTGCCTCTACACATCTCTTGGTATATATATGAGTTACCTAGGATTCCTTACAGTGTATGAATAAAGTGATGAGTCCATTCCTATGGTGGTTTCATCCTCCATTGTGTTATTCACTTCTCTAGGTTTTCAACTGGTGTTCCCTGTCCATTATACCTCTGCATTCTATTTCTCCCATGCTCTGTGCCAAATCTAATGTGCAATAATCGTTTACACTGATACCAGTCCTGAATGGTTTCTTTATGTGCACCCCATCGTCTTGTAGGTGTGGCCTTGAGTGCAATATATAGGGATAAGAGCCTCTCATTCTATAGTACTTCTTCGTCATATTTTTTCAAAAATTCCTCTAAGTCATTTAACTCATGAAAACTGGGAGGTTCTCTTATCTCTGTACCAACCCATATTACTACGCAGTCTATTATTGCACACCTCCTAGTGGAAACTTCATATAATATTTGTTTCCAATTCTCCAAACCTGTGTTTAAGTCAGAAGTACATGATGTAATACTTCTCCAGCTAAATACCCCATATGCAGTTGGGTTAACATAATCCTCTTCATGCCCAGTGGTTCTATACAACTGGTTTATTTCCTCCAGATAAAACAAGTGGGATCTACAAACCTTTCTCCTTATGAAGGATCTAATGGTGCAATAACTCCATATTTTCCTAATTCAGAAGTCATTTTCCTTGTATTCAAGTTGATTATAGCATGGTTATCAAATTCCCAATCCAGTCAAGCAATGATGGGTAAGGTGTTGTTCCATCTACTATCTCTATTACTTCAAAATCTACCATAGTGTGCACTCCATCCAAATCTACTGTCACACCTTTCAACCTTCCAATTGGTAACACTTTGTGTTGATTTTCTAATTTTAACTGGACAGGTGAATAGTCTAGTGTGGGTTCTCCCATGCACTACCATGTCTTCTTAGGTAAGACATTTACTTCAGAGCCTAAGTTCGATATAATATCACCCATATTGAAATCCCCAATATCAGCATTTAGTTTGAATTCCCTGCTTTTCCTTCTTCTTCTATGGAGATGATTGACTATTTTCTTCTCTAATTTTCCTTCTTCCTCTGTGTTACATATTTCTAGCAGATTTTGTAAGATCTTAATAGATGATGGATCCTTCAATAACTTAACACAATATTGCAGAAAAATCTTATGGTACTTACTTTCTCTAAAGGTTGTGCTTCACTGGTATGGTCCATTGAGGAGGGAATTTTGTAGATTGGTAAGTTCTAAGTGTGTTGCGCACCTGTTGTAAATGCAACATTTTTCTTGAGAAAATCGTGTTTGGCCTTCTTGAATGTTTCATTTTCTTTCCATGCATAAAACTACTTTTGTGGTTATGTATTCTTCTTAACCCATTGGTGTTGTATTGGATCTTGTTTTGTTGCGTCAGTTCCTGTCTTGGATCCTCCTTGAGTGACTATATTGATGTTTCTCCCATCATCCCAGGATTTTGCATAAATCCATTGGAAATTCTACTGGTCCTCTGCCTCGTCCAAATCCTCCTAGGACTCATCCTCCACCTTTTTATCCACCTCTATCTCCGCGTGGTGCATTGTACTGAGGTACTTGGTTATACTGCATGGGGTTATATTGTGGATGTGCATTGTTGTATTGCATCTATGCAATGCTGTATTGTTGTTGTGCATTATTGTATGGTGGTGGTACTTGGTTGAAATGAGGTGCATCTTGTCATGCCATCATTTATTCTTGCAACATATCAGTATCTAAAGGTATTTCTCTCATCATCTCCATCGTTCTATAATCCTTATCACCATGACACACTGACTTGCAAAAATTGTAATATGAACTTTTGGGTACTATCTTTTACTTGTGCATCATTGGGCAGTGATATGGATCATGTCCATGTGTCTTATAGATCTGACACCATGGTACTCCTATTGGTAATCGGTTTGGCACCTCTGTCTCCATATACTGTGCTAATTTTTGACATTCATTCTTATGGTGCCCTTATGTCCTGCATAAAGTACACCAAACAACTTATCTTTTCTCTTTTCCCTTATTCTGGTTAAGTTGAAATGTTAGTTTCTTCAAATCCTCCTTTAACTCCTCTATTGATGGATCTATTTGCTGATACTGGTTCTCTTCCAGTTGTAAGTATTCTTGCAGAGCCTCTGCCTGAATTTGGAACTTATGTTGTCTCAATGGGTGTTTCAAATGTGGTAATAGTGAGTTCACAAATAGATGTATATGTTGCATGTTAATCATGGCATACTTCAACTTACCTTTTAGCTGCTTAAACCTCTGATCAATATCCCAAACAAACTCACCTTCTTTTTTATTGATTTCAATCATTTCATTCATGTGCTAATCTTCTAATATGGGCTTATGAAATTCATTTATCAATAATTTTTTCACATCTGTAATAGTCCTTGTTACTCCTGGTGAACTGTTTACATATAGACTCATGTACCAGTCTAGTGCGTGATATCTTATCTTGATAGCTAACTGTGTGATTTTTTCATCCTCATCTTTGATCTACTTTGCTTCCTAGATCTTCTCACAGATGAATACATTCTTTTTAGGTTCCTATAATGCCTCTCCCCGAAATTCTGGTAACCTGATCGTGGGATCATGTCCTGCCATTTTAAACTGTGTTGAACTACTATCTCCGCATGGTGTAGATATTTGACTATTGCTTCTTGAGATGGCTCCTCCAGTTGCTGCTCCTTAATTGTATGTGTGTCATGTTGTCTTTATTCCACTAAAATTTGGTTGTCTAAACATTTGTTTTCTTTCTGGTGTGTTATTCGCACATGGTGTTGTAGGTTCCACACTGACGATGATTTGGATTGGAGTTCTACCTTCTTTTCCTGCCTTTGGACCTCCTTTTTTCCTTTCATATGTTGCACGAAGGATTTCCTGAATATTCTCCATATCTCAAAGATATTCTACCTCTTCTTCATCGCTTTCCAAGTCCTCTCTATCAACTATGGCTCTCTTCTTGTTATTCGTCTTATATTGGTAGGGTGTTGCATTATGCATCTTTCCATATTTTTGGATTATCTACTTTATTTGGTATTCCTCCATCATGATTGGGTCCATGGCCTCCTTATTATTTCCCTCATCAATCTCCTCCTCCATTTTCCCACCTCCTATCAGTGCTTCCCCCCTTCCCCCATGCACGCAAGGAAGTTTAGCTGTCTTATTCTTGCATGGTCATCACACTGTTGTTATACAATAAAATTTTGATTTAAGTATACAACGATATGATATACCTACCTTTGCATACTTTTATAAAATTATTCTCTGTTGTGATGTAATACTTCATAGTATCTACTGAAAATTCAGTGATTAACCCTACAACAATACTATCTAACTAGAAATCTACTACACACATGAATTTGTTATTAACTTGTTGTAACTATGCGATCTCCATAGGATTCCACTCTAGCTATTTGATTCGATTTGTGGGGTGGTGGTATTTTAACCTCAATAACCAGTCTTGCAACAGATGCAGGAAATCATAGAAAAATACTTCATGTAAGTCACTAAACACATATTTGTTGAGATATTTGCACAGTGTTAGCTTAGGGTTTTTGTTTTCCTTCTGCGTAAAATTGAGTTCCTTCATTTTCAACCATATTTCAATCTTCTCCATTGTTGGATTCCATGTCCTGAACATTCCCTTCTATACCTTCATTCTCTATGTGTTTCTTCCATGGATCCCGTCCATTCAATCCTATGCAGTTCCAGCTGGCAACAAAACCATTTGTTGGTTAAGTCTCTCACTTCTTGGGTCGACCCAGGTTTAGATCTCAACAGGCTTCCAACAAAACCCTCTAAAAATATCGTCCCTCCTGGTAAACCAGACGGAAACATTGTGCATAGAGTGCACCACATAGTCTCACCTGAGATAACTCTATGGGTGATTGCAATACTAATGTGTTTGCAGTCTAGGAATGAGTGGGGATATGGGAGTGTATTTTATCTTTTATTATGCATTAAACTGTTATTGATTCAAGTATTTATAGGATGCATTCATATTTAGCCTCATGCATGCATGCTAATACATCTAGTTATTCATTCATTCATAAACTAATCATTGAAAGAAATTAAAAATTCAAGAAACATCACACATAACACATATTTTACCATGGTTCATCCCCTTCCAAGGTTACGTCAAAAATTATTTGTCTTCTCTACTCTTTTATTTAGTCTTCTACAAAATATGGCACTGCGCGCATTACATATTCAATCATATAATCATGATGAGGTTAAGGAACCTCTGTGAGGTAGACTAGATCAGACCAATCTCCTCAACTTGTGACCTAACCCTCAAAATTTAGCTTATCCGACCCTTCTATGACCTTATTACCACAATTATCAACAACCAATAACAACCAAGCCTATAACCTAGACCTCCTAGGTCCTTATTTATACTATTTTTCAGGCTTATAGCCATTACAATATTTATCAAAAGCCCTAAAAATATCATGATTAGGCTTGCCTTCTTTCTCACCATGTGGCTTTTCCTCTTGCATGCTTCTTTTCCTTCTTTTTCTGCATGCTTGTTTCTTGCCACCTGTTGAGTGTGCTCCAAAATTAGGTCTTTCCTTCCAAAAACAGGTCTTTCCTCAAAATAGGCATGTGCCCAACAAACACCTAGAATATTTTTTAGAATGATGAAGACTTTTGTTGTTTTCTTTTTTATCAAGAAGATGCCATGCCTAATTCTTTAGGTGCCCTTAATCTAAAAAAACAATGTTTATCCGAAAAGGCTTGTGCTATTAGAGAATGTGATTTCAACTAATGACTCTTCCAAAAGTGTTGATCATAATCATGAACCTTCTAAACACAATGTTAACCCAACTATCTTAGTGAACATAGGTTATAAAATCCATTCAAAAAATCTGCATATAGGATCACAATGTACCGAGGAAGAAAGAGCCAAATTATTAGCCTTATTTTCAAAACTTTGGGACATATTTTATTGGTATTATAAATAATTAAGAGATTTGATGTTGATATAATCCAACATTCTATTCCTTTTAAGAAGGATGTAAATCCCATTAGACATAAATACAAGCCTATTAATCCCAGTTCATATGCCTTAATTATGAAGGAGCTTGACAAAATTCTTGAGACTATTGTCATCATCCCTATTCACTACTCAAGGTGGGTTTCCAATCTGGTTTTGGTTTGGAAAAAGAATGATGGTAGTGGATTTGCATGGATTTTAGATTTGAATGAGGTAATGTCAAAGATAATTTCCCTTTTCCTTTCATGAATGTTATGTTATAACATATTTTCAGTTTAGAAATGATGTTCCTCTTAGACAACTTTTCTAGCTACAATAAGATTAAAATAAATCCTAAAGAAACCATTTTCACGATTAGGTGGGAAACTTTTTCATATCATCATATGCCCTTTGGGATATGAATGCAAGTTCTACATTTTAGAAGGAAATGCATATTACGTTTAATTATTAATATGTATAATCATTCATATTTTTCTTGATGTTCCACTAGTGCATTTCTGAAAAGAGTTGATCATTTGACCATCTAAAGTGGATTTTACTCAAATGTAGGAAATTTGGCATTCTCTTTATCCTAACAAATATGCTTTTGGTGTGAGTGAAGGGAAATTGTCGGGGCATATTGTCTCAAATTATGATAGTGTAAGCATCATTCCAAAGAGATTTTATGTTATTTAGCGGTTTTTCAGCTCCCATCTTTAAGAAATCCATTTAGGCTTTTACAGGAAAAACAACTTTTCTCACATATTTGTGCTCAATTTTACTCAAATAATCAATCTCATACATTTTTTATTCTAGAAATACACATCTTTCACCTGGGATCAAAGTTTCTAGGAGGCCTTTCAATCCCTTAAAAATGCCATTACCTTTTCCCCTGCCTTGGCAAACCTAATTTTTCAAGCGATTTTCATATTTTTACCAACACTACAAACTTAGTTGTTTTGGTCATTCTTGTGTAGCTAGATGCCAGAATTTTTGAAATACCCATGGATTTTATGAGCCAAATCTTGATTAAAAATGAACTTGAGTACCCTCTAATTGAAAAACATGCTTTATCCCTCATGGTTTCTTTGTGAAAGTTTACATATTATGTTTTGGTAAGCACAATATTGTTAAAGTGCCTCTTCAAGTCGTCAAGCAGTTGTTGTCCTAATTTTTTCTACAAGAAAGAAGGACAAATTTCCTTGCCAAAAAGTAATAATTTGATCTTCAAATCATGGTTACTAAGATTGTACAAGGTAAGTATTTATCTCTTCTTTGGCTAAAAATGATCATGATAAAAATACTAATAGCCAAGAGGATGAGGATTCATTGCTTGTTGTTTTTTAAATGGATTATTTTGATATTGACTATGATGCAATTGTTGACCCTTGGTACTAGGACATCATCTTGTACTTGCGAAATCAACAATTCCCTTCCCATTTGTAGACCAATGAAAAGAGGAGACTAAAGTTATAAAGTACTAAGTATTGTATGTTGAACAACTGGTTGGTCCATAGACATGTTTATGATATGTTGCTTTTATGTGTTGGTTAGTCCCAAGCCAAATATATACTATGGAAATTTCATGATGGTGCTCATTTGAAATTCCAAACTAGTGGGAATTTCCCTGCTAAATCTACTGTGCATAAAATTATGTGTTATGGTTTCTATTATCCCACCCTATTTCACAATGCTTTCATTTTTGTGAGATCATGTGATTGTTTCCAATGAGTAAGTGGAAAGAAGAAGTTTTTAGGTGTGGCCCTGAACCTAGTGATCAATTATTTTCCTTTTAGCAAGTGGAGGCTAGACTTCATAGGCCCCATTTCCCCACACTTTTCTACTGATAACATTTTATCCTTACTACAATTGACTATTTCATGAAGTGGCCCAAATTTATCTCATTAATGAATGTTAAAGAAGAAGATCATGTTATACAAGGATGATTTTAAGGGATAAATTTCACTCATGGGATAATTTTCCAAGGTTTTTCCCCAAAAAATATTCGCTATTCTAAAATTGATTCGCCCAAATTCTATAGGATAAAATTATTTTAACTTAAAAATCGCCAAATTTTTATATGAACTATATAAAATCATTATAAATTTGAATATTTTTACAAAAATATCGCCAAATTTTTTATAGTTTCCATATGAAGGATTAGTAAGATTTGCCAAGATTTCTACATTTTAAAATACATTTCCATCCTTCAAATAATCCCTGATGTTATATTCTTTCTACAAGAACATATATTTTCCTTCTTTGGCATACATCTCAAAATTCTTAGTGATAATGGTGGTTCCTTTGTGTCTGGAGAGGTTTTGAATATTTTCCATAAGTACAATGTAATTTTATCAACTTCCTCCCCATATTACCCCCAAGGGAATGGATCAATTGTGTTTACCAATAGAAAACTGATTAAGATTATTAAACACATTAAATTGGTGACAATCCTCATGAGTGGCATGTGAAACTAATACATTCTTTGTGGGACAACAATACAACAACCAAGATTAGTACTAGTGAGACACCTTTCATATTAGTATATGGAAAAGAGGAAATCATTATTGCTGAGATGGAAATTTCCACTTGCTATTTAGATTTCCATATTAAATAATTGGACAATAATCCAATAAATTAGAGATTTAATGCATTAATGGTTCTTGAAGAATAGTGTGATTTTGTAGCAAAAAATTTGAAGAAGAAACAATGTGTTGTTTAGAAGTGCCACAATAAGAAGGAAAAAGTTAAATAATTTAGGTTTGGTCAAAGAGTCTTACTCTACAATACTTCTCATGAAAACAAGGGTGAGCACACTAAGTTTCAAAAGATTTTTCTAGGACCCTTTACTATCACTCATAATTTGGGGAACAATTCCTTCATATTAAACGACAACTAATAAAGATTATTCTCACAAACAGTGAATGGGTGTATCCTAAATCCCTATTACTCTATTGAACTAACGTAGCTATAGAAAATTAGAAAAAAAATAAGAAAAACAACTTATGAACACAACAAGAACATAAATGAAATGAAAAATAATTATTTTTATGTTTATAATGCAAACATGAAAAATGATGATTTTTGTGTTTATAAGTTTTTTTTGGTAAGTTTGATAGAGTTGCTTCTTTTTATTTCTACTTGTCTGAAACATGACATATCATTCATTGGTTCAACATCATTTCCTCTTAAAAAAACAAAATATTCAGGTTGCATTTCATATTCTTTTTAATAATTGTATGGATTCCTAAGAAGTTATTTGTATGGCCATGAGGCCTCAAGCAACATTGCCTTTTGAATTACTTCTATAAGTCTACTAGTTTATATCTAACATGGTTGTTGTTAGTTTAGGACATGTTGGATTATATCATGAAACATAGGTAGAATTTTTTAGGGTTTCCTAATGTTTAGCTTGAGAAAGTTCAAGGCTTGAATAAACTATCTAGGTTTCCCATCTCTTATTCATGGTCCATTTTCTTCACCCATTGTAGAACATTAGGCCAACTATATATGTTTCCTTCTATTTTAGGTATTGATATGAGTTATATACTTACCTCATGCTCATTTCCTATTTTTTTCAAGTTTGTTCACTAAAATACCCTTACATGCCCAAACAACCTATGTTATACCAAATTAGAAGATACAATAATCCAAATGTTGCACGAAGAAAAATCCTCAAGTGATTTTGCTAGATGTTGATATTAAAAATGATCACCACTTGTATGATTGTGAAGTATCACAACAAAGCCACCTATTAGAATTTTATGAGCCTAATAATCCTCTATATCACCTTGTTATGATCATTTACTCTCTACCCTTGCTAGGAACTATAGGGAATGTGAATGTGCACATTTAAAAATACATTGATACATGTTGCTTACTAATTTTGTGTATGTTCATCTCATTTGATAACAAATTATGAGATATGGTTTTCTTATAATGTTGATGATTTGGTGATTATGGAGGTATTACAGACATGAGATTGAGTCTGTCAATGTTATAACTCATTGGAATTGATAACATGTTTTTCACAACATTATTTTTATTATGTGAATGTATGTTGATGGATTGGTTACACAATATTACAATGGTTTGTGGATGGTTTGTTTAGGGATGAATTTGTTTGGATATGTAGGTTTGGTATCTTTGACATAGTTCAACATTTAATTGTCCTGGACCTGCAACCAAAGGACACATGATTAATTTGCAAGAAAATAAAGCAAGTGAAAAAGGTGGAATTCAACCATAAATATAAGCATCTCAATGCTTGGAATTCTATTCTTCCCATGCCAAAGTGATAAGCACTCATAAAAATGTTTTTCTCATAAATTCAAAACCAAGGTTTCAACCATGCCAGAACTTAATGTATAATCATGCCTGATTTGTGAGAATACATGAGTTATGAACATTAGAAATTAACCCATACATTGTCACCCACCACCCTATCAATTTCGTTTGGTTTCAATGGGTTGATTTATTTATGTATATGGGTCCACCTATCCATCTTGTACTATGTCTTAAAAGATGAGTTAATATTTCCACTACATGCATACGATGCTTGTCTCCACAACCCTCCAATCTAATCCAATAGAGGGAATTCATGTAAGGTTGTATAGTTCACTTGAAATACCTTCTTCTATGCACTTTCACTTTCCATTCTGGTCAACTATTTTTAAGGTTTAACACTAAAACTTCTATGTTGAAGCTTAGACAATGTCGAATTTTTCCTTTGGGGTCTCTAGCAAATATTATAGTTTGAGGGAATGGGAGCTCATGTTGTTTCTTCAATTTTTTCTCTTGTCCACTAATATTTGAATGTTATTCCCCATGGTGAGATATGTGATCAACAATATACTTTGAACTCTTATACTATATATTTTAGGAGGAAGTTTTTCTAGCACCATAGTTTGGTTTCAAGCCTGGATATATATTTTTTTAATACACACAATGTCGTCATATATCTGACGTGTTAACACTCAGAAATTTCTTTGGTTTGTATCAAAGAAAACCCCACGGTAATTTTTTCAACCAAATTTATATTGTATTCTGGCCTATGCAACCGGACAGGGCTCTCTTAGATGTCTAATGATTGGTAATAACTCAAAGGATTCATCAATAAATGAACAGAGGTCTGATTCTGCAATAGGACATTTTTTTTTCTTTTAAAAGGGTTGTTGATTAAGGTTGGTTGCCATTGATGTCAACCCTTGAAGAAAGACCCATAGCACAAAGGTTTGGGTAATGGACCCAATATTGTTTGATGTAAATATGACTCATTATTGTTTTTTCATTGTTGATAAGAAGTAAATATGGATGAACTCCAAAGTGGTACCCTTATGGTGAAAGCTCTCATGGGAAGACACTTTGTGGAGTAAGAGAACCCATGCTTAATTGTGGAATAATGAGATGAAGGAAAGTGAATTTGTCAGGGAAAATATCCTAGATGGATAGTTCTTGTCATTTCATTTCTGGTGGTATATGGAACATCACATAATTCCTCACGGTTAGAGAGTTATGGCCATGAGAAGTTGGAGACCCCAAGTTTGGGTAGTGGACCCAAGTTTGTTTGATGGGTAACAGTATGAGTTATGATATATTTTTAGATAATACTATTCTATACGGATAGTACATGTCATGCGATTTCTTATGGTATGTAGTGTTAATTTTTCAAAACCCCAACCCAGTTTCAGTCTCGCTGATTTTTCAGCCAAATTTAAATGCCAAACTCCAGTTTCAGCACTGTTTTAGCATATGTCACAGCGGTGTTTCAGCATATGTCACAGTGGTGTTTCAGCATATGTCACAGCGGTGTTTCAGCATACGTTACAACACTATGTTTCATCATATGTTACAACACTGTGTTTCAGCATATGTTATAGCACTGTGTTTCAGCATATGTTACAGCACTGTGTTTCAGCATATGTTATAGCACTGTGTTTCAACATATGTTATAGCACTGTGTTTCAACATATGTTACAGCACTGTGTTTCAGCATATGTTACAGCACTGTGTTTCAACATATGCTACAACACTGTGTTTCAGCATATAAAAACTTAACAGAAAATAAACTTCAGAACTGAAACATGAGGATTCTGAACATCGTTTTCAATGCAGAAATAAAATATCAGCAATATGCAAAACTCAGAAAATATAGACACAAAGATATCCGGTCTAACTTCAACCCTGGAAAAACCCACAAGGGGAAAACCAGTGAGAGAGGGATTTGTATTATTTATGAGCTTCTGAGAAATTCTTTTACAGCATATTCATCTTCAGATATTTACACAAACTTATCTGGACATTCCTATAGCTTTGCTCCTCAATTTCTGAACCAGAAATCCGTACAACTGTACGACTGTCCCAGCAATTAATGTTGTACGGACTGTCTTGAAATTCATGCCAAAACTATGCTAAGACTCAATTTATGTGCCACTAAATGCTATTCGGCAGCCTTGGAATGCATGCCAATACTCCCAGAAATTGCAGTTGTTGTCTCTTTTCTTCATCTCGACCTCTCTCTTGCTCTCTCTTGTTCTCTCAACAAGAATGCTTGAACTCCTCTTGTTCTCTCAACAAGAATGCTTCAACTTCCTTGTTCTTGGCATCTCACCAAGAACCTCTTGGCATCTCACCAAGAGTCTCTTGCTCTCTCAACAAGACTGTTGTTGCTTCTTCTTACCCAAGAATGGGTGCGCCCTCTTGCCTTAGTCGACCTCATGAGGGAAGGTGAGGAGTTTTCTAATCTAACGGTTGAGATTAGATCATATGGGTGGCTGAGATTTGGTGTCTCTTCACTCACCCCCACTTTAATCATAAATTCACCTTTTAATTTGCATCTCACAAATTAAATGACTAGGACCCACATTCAACAATTTCTCCCCCTTAGGCGCCTAGGGAAGAGAAACACTTGCCTTGGTACTTTATTTTAATTAAAAATTTAACACTCCCTCATACCGAGGAAAGTGTTACTCACCACTCCAAGCTTGTCCTTGAAAAATACAAACTTTCCCATGTTCAATGCCTTGGTGAGTATGTCTGCAACCTGCTCCTCAGTAGATATGTACTGTAGCTCTACAGCTCCTCTCTGAACATAATCATGGATGAAGTGATACCGAATCTTGATTTGCTTAGACTGGTCATGAAAAACTGGATTCTCCGAGAGTTTAATGCAACTCTGATTATCATAGTAAATCACGGTAGGCCTCAACTACACACCGAACAATCCAACCAACATCTTGCGAAGCCAAAGGGCCTCACAACTAGCCTGACTAGTTTCCATATACTCAGCCTCTGCCGAACTCAAAGTCACTGACTTCTGCTTCCGACTGAACCAAGACACAACTGTTGATCCCAATCCAAAGCAACACCCTGAAGTGCTTTTCCTGTCACTGACACATCCTGCCCAATCTGAGTCTGTATAGCCAACCAGATGAACTCCATCTCCTCTATGATAGTCCAGACCATAATCTACTGTACCACAAAGATACCTGAGCACATGTTTTGCTGCCACCCAATGCACTCTCCTAGGATCCACCATGAAATGACTGAGAGTGTTGACAACAAAACAAATATCTGGCCTGGTATTAACCAAATACATCAATGACCCGATCAACTGACGATACAAAGTGGAATCCACCAATTGTGACTTAGAAGCATGAAGCTTATTCCAGTTGGTAATTATGGGAGTGGTCATGGGCTTGCTATCCCCCACCTGAAATCTGCTCAGAATATCACACACATACTTCCCCTGTCCCAGGAAGATGTGTCCAGGCTCTTGCCAAACCTCCAATCCCAAAAAGTAATGCATCAGTCCAATGTCTGTCATCTTGAACTCTAAAGCAAGGCTTTCCTTGCAGCTGCTGATGAGTCTCTCTGCCCCTGTAATAAAAAGGTCATCCACATATAGCAGAAGAATGAGAGAATCCTCTCCAACCACAATGAAGTATAGGTTGGGATCCACCTCACTCTTCTCAAAACGCAACTACTGCAAATAGGCATCTATCCTCGAATACCAAGCTCTGGGAGCTTGTTTCATCCCGTACAATGCCTTTTTCAGTCTACACACATGATACTCTCTCCCATGCACCTCAAAGCCCAATGGCTGATCAGTGTATACCTCCTCCTCAATAAGATCATTCAGAAATGTGGTCTTCACATCCATCTGGTGGATCTTCCAACCCATCTCTGCTGCAATGGAGATCACTACCCTGATCGAAGTGTAATGAGCAACCAACGCAAAGGTCTCATCATAGTCGACTCCCTCAACCTGTGAAAACCCCCGAGTCACAAAGCGAGCTTTGCACTTCTCAATGCTGCCATCCACAGCATGCTTTAGCTTGTAGAGCCACTTGGAAGTTGTTAACTCCCAAAATGAAACCGTCCTTTCGGCCGAGTTTTGGGTTGATACCATAGCTTTAGTTAGTGTCTTCAAGTCATTTTTGATTTTAACAGCTGAGAAAAATTTTGGTTTTGGTGTGTCTTAGGAAATAATCGATCCATAAAGTCTTCTCCTTCGAAAATGTAATTTTTACTTTCCACAGCTAACGTTTTTCAAAAAGTTCATTGTGTGTTGTGGAAAGCGATAGCTTTCAACAGCTAAGGACGTCGTTTCACCAGTTCAAAGCGTTGTGGAAAGTGACAAGCGAGCGCAATAGCAGGAGTGTCCTCCAAACACCGTAGCTACATGAAGCACGAATCTCGTGCTCATTATCCACGCATGCACGAAATGATGGAGTGATCACCCCCACGTCACAACAAGATCCGAGACATGCGCTGGTGTAAGCGGGCAATCATGGAAGTTCAAGCTTGTGTACCAGAATATGACAGTGATCCAAAATCT
>JASDQU010739097.1:140635-165142 GCA_032191745.1 Picea mariana
TATGTATTTGGTTATTTAAACCCTGCATTCCAATGTATTTGGTTGTCTAAGCAATATTCTTCATACCTTTTCTGTTATTTGGCATCTGATTTACAGTTTCTAAAAGCACTGGTTCATTAAGCTATTCTGATAAGTAATCTCTCCATTGTGCTATCTTAGTATCCCATTGATCCACTACTGAAAAGTATTCAATTCTTAAGTTACCAGGCATACTTAGCTTACAACCCTAAGTAGTTCCCTGGAGTGATAACAGGAAGGATGCTTGATAGTAATTTTCCCATTTTCCCATTAAGGTTTTAAATTTAGAAGGACTTATTACCCGATGAGACATATCTTGGTACATTGTTGCCCAAGTTGTTTTAGAGAAGGCACACTCCCAAAATAGATGTTGAATTGTTTCCTGATTTCTTTGACAAAGAGCGCAAAGGAAAGGGACATTAAACCCTCTTTTCAATAGATTTTCCCCTGTTAGGATCTTTCCATGCGTAAGAATCTAGCAAAATAGGTTGATTTTGGGAAGAGCATATGAAATCCAAATATTTTTCCACCGTTTTGTTTGAATTAGGTTCCTTGAATTGGCTAGGAGATTTTTATATCCTTATTTCACTAAATATCCTGTTGCACCCCAACATCTATTGTCCTGGATGTTATGGTGAAGCGGGGAAGCCCCCTTAAGGTACATGAATAGGATATGAGCTTGTTTTTGCAAGTTGGGAGGAATATTTCCCAACTTCCAACCCTTCCAAGAGCCATCCTCATTCCATTCTGAAATATCGTGCAACAAAGATTTTTGTTGTGATAGCATACAACCTTTTAATTCTCCAATATATGTGATATGGTACAAGGGGAGAGAGCCCATGATTAAGTATTTCCATAGGAGAATTGATTTTCCATTTCCTGGTACCCAAGATATTTTCCTTGAAAAAGGGAATGGAGGTTCGAAGAAGTTTCCAGATGGGAGACCAAGAGTGACATACTGGATCGTGGTCTAGAGATTGTTTTCTATTTCCCATTCTGTGTTTCTTGAAAATGGTTGATTTCCACCATTCTTTACTTCATGTTACTAGTATCCAAAGCAGCTTGCATCCCAAAGTGATGTTGACCAACTGTGGATCCCTAATGCCCATACCCCCATGCTCCTTCTAATAAGAGACTATGTTCCAATTCACAAGATAAAAAAATTTTGAGTTGGACTTGCCATAGGAATTTTTGGGTGTGATGGGCCATATCTTTTTTGACTCCCATGAGTGCTAGAAGAGATGAAAAATGAAAAAGAGGTAGAGAGTAGAGAACTTATTTGATTAGCACCAATATCCCTATAAGGTTGAGCCAAACTGCCCCCCAAGATTCCATTTTCTCTCTAACTTTCTGAAGAATAACATGCCAATATTATCCAGGGAGGGAATTCAATCAAACTGGCAACCTAAGGTATTTAAAGGATTTCCAATCATTTGTGACAAGAAAGTCAAGGATTTGAGAAATGCCTAATAGACATTGAGCCTTGATATTCCACACATATATTTTACTTTTGAGATTTTTTATTTGTCGTCCTGAAACCATGTTGAAGTTGTCTAAGACTTTTTTTATTGCCATCACTTTAGAAGCTCCACTTAGTAAAAGAGTTTCATCCATGAATTGGGAATGATTGATTCTCTTGACTCCTATTGCAATACAGATCCCGAGGATTGAACCATTTAATCATTCCCAATCCAATTTTCTCTTAAGGGATTCAGCCATGAGAACATACAGAAGGGGGGAAAGGGGGCATCCCTATCTTAAACCTCTAAATGATTTAAAGAAATGGGTCAGCCTTCCATTTATCAGTGGAGCAATCCAGGGACTATTAATACAGGATCCAACCCAGGAGATGAATGTTTGATCAAATATTAATTTTTGCATCACTTCCTTGAGAAAGCCATGGTTTACTCTGTCAAAGGAGTTGGCCATGTTCATATTTATAACCATTTTTGCTTCCCCCTGCTAAAAATGGAGTGAATTTATTCTTGAACCAGGATGAAGTGGTCCCATATTTGTGTACCTACAACAAAACCACCTTTATTGGGGAGGATTGGAGAATTAAAAAAGGGTTTTGGCCTATTAGAAATTATCTTAGACATGATTTTATATGAAACATTACAAAGAGAGATGTGTCAGAATATGTCAAAGGAGGCAGCCCATTTTTATTTCAAGATCAATGCCAATAATGATGAGTTTGTAGCTCCTCCCATTTTGTTTGATTTTTGGATATATCTAAGCATTATGATGAAATCAAATTTAATTATAGACCAAAATATTTTATAAAAATTCAGGTTAAACCCATCAAGTCCTGGAGCTTTATCAAAATGAAATTGTTGAATAAATTTAAATATTTCATCTTCTTCAATCGACCTATTTAGCTTGAGATTGTCCATTTATGAAATCATAAGCGGGGTATGGGAAAGAAATATATTACTCATATCTTTATCTATGTCTCCATCCAAGGAGTAAAGCTCAGTGAAGTGAATTTTAGATTCTTTTTTTATTTGTTCAAAGTCACTTATAGTTTCTCCATACTGTGCTTTTATTTATGTTATCTGATTGATCCATTTTCTTGCTTTAGCTTGTCTATGGAAGAAGGCAGTGTTTTTATCTCCCGCTTGCAACCACAAGCTTCTAGACTTTAGTCTCCACATGGATTCTTCTTCTGAAAGGGCACAAATGTATTCTCTATGTGCCTCATTCTCCAATTTTAGAATGGACTGTTGAACTTCAATTGTTTCAATTTCCTCTTGAACTTCTTCTAGATTTTTCTTTTTTCCAGTACTTTGATGTGGAGAGGGTGTGAGAACATTTTAGACCAAGATTTGAGGGAATATTTGGTGATATTTATCTTATGTTCCCATATGTGCACTAGGGAGCTTGAAATCGATTGCAACCAAGTACGAGAAACTAGAGGGAAAAAATCAGGATGGTCCATCCATAATGGGTTGAGATTGAAGGGAATGGGTCCCCAATTAATCTCACGAGCAAATGCTAGAGATATTGGGAGATGGTCCGAGCCCTCCTAGGGGAATATTGAAGAGGAAAAATTTTTCAACATTGTGAGAAAAGAGCTTCTAATTAAGAACCGATCCAGTCTAGCAGCAATGTGGCTAGGCCCTACCCTTTTATTAGTCCAGGTAAAAGAACCTTTGATAGAGGGAACATCATATGGATCCAGATCCGAGATGAGATCATCCATTTTTTCCCTAAATTGATATTGCATTATGGATCCCCCTCGTTTTTCTTTAAGGATTCTTGTGGTGTTTAAATATTCCGTAATGATAAGGTTTTGGGGAAGATTTCCTTTTGTTAAATCTAAGAGAGAACCCCAACACTCAATTTTTTCCCAATAATTGTTTGGCATATAGACATTGAAAATGGAGAGATTCATACCTGTGGATATCATGGAGAGAGTTATCATTAGCCAGTTTGAGATTGATGGCATTCCATTAGGTTCAAAACTTATGTATTCCACATTGTGCATAAGTCGCTCGATGCCCCTCTAGAACTTATGGCGTTACCAGTTCCTACTTTCAAAATTATTTGCATGTCCTGGAGAGATTCCTTCTCCCTCATCTTAGTCTCTTGGAGTAGAAGGATTAGGGTATTTTCTACTCTTATTAATTTTTTGACTTCTTCTTTTTTTCCCTTGCTCCCTAGTCCTCTACAGTTCCAAGAGACTATTTTCATCATTTACCTGTGCTTTGTATGCCCCCATTTAGAGGGATGATAGGAAACACCCTTATTGTTATGGGTTTTTTCTGACTTGACCCCTTTTATAAGGGATTCCTCTAGGGTAGTTTGTATGCCTATTTCTTTTTCTTGATCTGCTACCATTTCCCTTATGTTTGTGTTAGTCTTTCGATTGGCTTTCCTTGTTGTAGTGGGCTGGGTGATTTCTAATTTCAAATCAATTTCAGGGTTTCCTTGATGCTCTTCCTCATCATTTAATGGGATCTCTTCTAAAGGATGGGAGGGCACTATTTTCGGATGATATTCATCTCCACTCGATAGTTGAGATTCCTTTGCTTTGCCTTTTTGATCCTCTTTATTTGGATCTTCTTAGTGTCTATTTTCATTTCCCTCGTGAGGTTCCATAGTTTCTTCCACAGTTTCTTCAAGGTTTACAAGATTCTCATACCTATTTTGGCTATCCTCCCCTCTCAGTTGTTCTTGGGGTTCGAGTGTGGGGATCCGACAATTTTTCTCCTTGTCCATGATCTTGGGAAGCAACTACTGTCTTTTCAGTGGTTTTCTTTCTTTTTGAATGCTTCCATCATTCATGATTTTGTTCCTATAGCTGGTATGATCTAGCTTGCGGGAACTTTTATCAAAATGGCCATATTCATGGCAGGCCTTGCACTTAAATTAAATTTGTTCATAGTCCACTTGTTGGATGTAAGACCAAATATCCAAGGTTAATTGGATGGCCTCTGGTATTACTTTTTATAAATATACCTTTACACAAAGTATAGAACATGCTTGAAATTCATCTTGTGTTTCAACATGATTAATATATTTTCCCAAAGAGTTACCTATATTTCTTAAGGTTTCATCGTTCCAACAATGCAGAGGGAGAAAAGGGAGTCTTACCCATAATGGAATTGCTGAGGGGATGTCATTTTTTGGGCTAAAATCTGGGGTCCATTTTTTTAGATACATTCCTTGGGATTCCATTAAATATGGTCCACTATGAAATATTAGATCCATAATTTCTTCTTTTTCGAATAGGAAAACATAAAACCCCTTACCACAAAAAGATGAGGAGACTTGGCCCTGGATCATATTCTTACAGTTTAGATATAGCTAGTGATGTATGGCCTTGGGGGGAGGCCATAACCCAATAAACTTCCCAATGAGACTGTTTTCATCCAAATAAAGGGATAAAGGGCAAGTCGATGGAGGATTTTGGGATTTCCTTCATTTTCTTCAAGAATCTTGTTGGAGCTTGTCTCGTAGATTTCGCATAAGATGCGATCACACTTTGAAAAGAAGTGATTTCCAGAGGTGGAGGATATATTGAGGGGGTTCCCCCACTGAAGTATCAATAGAATGTGTGCTACAAGTCTCGAGAAACCCTAGTTGTAGAGCGTTGCATTTTCCCTACATCTATCGGTGTCGTCCCCCATGAAAGATATTCTTCATTACTAAGACACAATTTCACCAACCAATGGTTTAATCCATTTCCTTGTAAACTCTATATTCCAATTGCAATTTATATGTAATGAAATATTGACTAATGAAAAATCATATCCAAATTCTTAGTGATGAAATTTGACCCTATCCTTTTATTATGCCAAGTCAATATGACCTACTTCCTTGGAACATCAATAAATTGTTTTCCTCAAATTCTTTTAATGACCCTTTAGCCTTATTTTTTCATTTAGAATCAAGAAAGTAATTTATATCCCTCTTCTATGAACTATTAAATCCTTATCAATGAAGATCCTTTTGTCTCTTGATGAGGATTCCCAACAATATTGATGTGGACAACTAGAGCTTAAACATTTGAAACAAAATACTTAAATTACAAGATAAGGAGAAAGAAAATCTTACCTACCAATCATTCAATTTCATGTCTTCTACTTTTCACTTATTTGGGTACCATAATAGTTCCAAACCTCCTATAATTTCCATAGTATGGACTACTATACACTCAATTTCTCTACACAAGTTAGGGAAACTTTTGGATCTTCAATAGTTGAATCCTTGTATCCCGTAGAAAAACCATAAGAGTTTTTTCATCACAACAATCCTTTTGAGAATATTCAACTATGGGTTTTCCTTAATACCCTCATATTCCAAGAATGAATTCTTGTTAACCTTCCATATTTACCTATCCAAGTCTAGGAACCCTAAAATCCCAATCAATGACCCTCAAACAACTCGGTTTACTTTAGGAATTTCCTTCCACTTTCTAAGAGGTTTCTAAATGTGTTCTTGGTTTTTTACCTCTTTATCACTTTTTTATGAAATATGGTTCCTTCCTACCATATATTTCCAGTTTCTTGATGAATCCCTTTGGAATCTTCAATATAGTTGGTCTTTCAGTACCAATATTCTCAGTGAGGGTCTTGGTTAGCTTCCAAATCATCCAATTTAATTAATCTCATCTATAGACGGAAGTTTGAGGACTGACAAGGAATACCAACCACTCTCCTCTCCTCCTTTCCCTATTGACCAAAAACCTTGATCATTTAGGGTTTAACATAAAATTTAATATTTAGTGGCACTTATGGATATGAATCTACCACTTCCAACTCTTCTTCTAACTTCTTAGATCTTAGATAAATTTTCCCTTGATTTTCCTCCTTTTTCAAGTGAGTGAAAACCAATTATAAATGTCAAATTTAGACCATTTTTTTTCTTTATTAAATACCTTTTACTTTATCCAAAACCCCATACCTTCCTTTAAATTCATTACTTGCAATATTCTCTTGCAAATTTACTAAGAAACAAACCTTGAGGTGCCCATATTCATCACATAGTTTACACTTAAATGGCATGTTTTGGAAATGCAAAGGTTGGGTCTATTACAAAAAAATCTAGCACCCTCATATGATTTAAAGTCCCAAGCATCAAGGGGATAGTCTTGTGTAACTCAATAAGGCTAGTCACTGCCATCACAATATCTCTTCCTCTCACTTTTGGTTGGTTCTTCTCCAGCTCAAGTGGGGCTTCCTTAAAGAGATGATTGATGAGGCTATAGAGTGGAGGCACACAGTCATTTATTGAAGATTTATCCTAATCAAAATGAATGGTAGTAGTATAATGGGAAAATGAATGGTGTGAGAAGGAAATATGAAGTAAAAACCCAAGACCAAGTGCATAATCACACCTTGGGAAAATGGAGTCAAGAAATCATAGATCAAAGATGGAAATTCCATGAAAATGTAGGGTAATAAGGACTGCTACGTATGCCACAAATCAACCCTAGCTTGCTCAAATATATTTCATAAAATTGTCTTTGGAAAGCTAGGTGTTCTATTAAAAACATTGGTATGAAGGTGATGCCATATCATGCTAGTAACAATTAGGTTTATTATGTGTAAGATCAACATGACAACAACAACTATAAGAATTATTATCTCCTCACATTACAATGTCCAAATGAAACATGCTTCATTACAATGCCTTCATAACTACATAACAAGGGTTTCTTACAATAAAAATCATCACATGAAAAGTAAACTACACACATGAAAAGCTAACATAAAAAAGAAATTGTACCTCCAATATTTCATTCAATCTCCAAGCATATGAATATGGTGTAAAAATGAATTCTAAGGGGAGAGTTACTTAATTACCAAAGTCTCAACAACCATTACAATGGAGAAAAATATCCTTTTTATAAAGTGAGTATTTTCTCTTGTACAATAAATAATTATTTTTTGCTAACTAACTCCATGACAAGTCAAAGAAATACTATAAAATTGGAGTAGTTAGATCCCTCCACAATCGATGGTTTTTCATGTTTAAATATGTGGACACGAGCCTCTCTAGGAGAACTCGCCCTCATCCAAAATAGGAAAGAGATTACATAAAAAGTCTCCAAGAGAGGGTGTAAAATTAAAAAACAGGCATGATAACTAGGTCGTCATGCAATATGTCCACACAAAATTTGCCCTCTAAGAATGGATGCATGCAAATATAATAAAATCATTTTCAACCTAGGAGGATTTTCTCAAGGGTCCACCTAGAAGAGCTCAAAATGTGCGCCTCCAAGGTGCATGAGAGATAAAATAATAAAATATTCCTCTTAGGAGAATGCTCCATAATAAACCTCCAAAAATAGAAAGTGGTCTACAAAACGCATGTAACCAATCCACATGTGTGAATCCCAAGGAAACCAGCTCCATGGATGAATGTGCAAGACACCAAGTAGATGGAGAGCTCCACAAGAAAGAAAGTGATCAAATCCCAAAGTATCAAGTGGACCTTCTCCAACAAGACAAAACCAAGGAGATAATGGAAATTAGGGTTTTTAGCATGCAACCACTCCATGAAATAATAAAAAATTAACCTCCAAAAATAGCAAGAATATGCTAAAATATAGTAAGAAGACCAAGTAAATGCATGAAATGTGCCCACATCAAAGAGGTGAGAGTTATCTCCAATGAAGTTCAAACAACAAGTGTAGTTGAAATATCCATGCAATAAATATGAGAGAACATCTAGGAGAGGTGCACCCAAGCAAAATATGCCTACCCTAACCACCAAACAAATAATATAATATCTCTATGTCAAGTGTGCCTAGGAAAAGTTCCAAGGTGGTTAGAACTCATCAATTCCCATGCCAAAACCATTTTTTTCCCCAATACAATCAACTGAATTCCCAAAACCATGTGCACAAGAGAGAGTGCCCCCTAGAAGAATGTGCCAACCTATCCAACAATAAAATAATCATGAAAAACTTGGAAACTATGCCCAAGAGAGGAGCACTACATAATGAAGCCTCAAATAACCTTCAAATAAACCCTCCAAGTGTGAACAAATACCAAGTAGGGAAATCGATCCATTAACCTCAAAGTTATCAAAATGGATTAGTTTAACAATTAAATGGTTAAATCAACCTCAATATGTGTGCACAAAGGTTAATAATGCTGAAATAAAACCATATTCCAACCTCCTAGTAGTAACCACTAGACTAAATCAACATGAACATGTGTTCCAATGGGGGGGTTCACTCCAATAAGTCTTGTACCATGTAAATAAGAGGTATCTCCTAGAAAATACCACTATGATAACAACACAATGACAAAATAGAAGCTCCACCGAGGTTTGAACGTAGGGTGTACCACCAAAGTACTATAATCAAATGAACACATCATAAAACCTTAGAAAAATGATTGATCATCAAATATGTGTGTAGTATCCTCCCACTCTAAATCAAACTTAGGAAAAAGCACATCATAAAACACATTTCCACCTAGTTGATGTCCAAAAAATGTTACAATATTAAGTCATATAACCTAGGAAAATCCCACTAAGGAAAATTGCACTACCATAAAACATCCTCCAACCACATCAAAATCACAAGAGAATGGGACAACATAAAATGCTATCCCATCCAATCATAAAGTATGTCCTCGCCACACATCAACACAAGAGGACCATGTAGAACACCCCTCATAGTGATAAACCAACATCATCACATCAACACACCCAGTCACTAGGAAACTCCAACAATCTGCATGAAAAATCTGTCCTAACACCATCATCATTTAAACCCTTGGGGGATAGAACCATCATTAAAGAAAAAGATGTTGCACATCCAAGGTAAACAAGTACACCAAAAACATGCCATAATGAGATAGCATGCTTCATAATCATCAAATACACAACCAAGGGGTGATAAAAAAGAAAAGCACATGTGAGAAGACCCCCAAATTAGAAATCAAAATCATCCAACCAAGGAGAAGTGAGACTCCCCAAAACCAAAGACCTCCATCAATTATATCCAATGCTAGGAAGATAAGGGGCTCCATGAATATGAATCCCCCCAATTAAGTCCAATGCTCCAAGATACAAGCTACAAATCTCCACCAATGTGATGAAAATCACAATGTGTAACCTCATACAATATGAGGTGTATTGGGGTCTATGAGAATTCTAAGGCCTAAAGAGCCACAAATTTTAACAACAAAAAAAGTCCATCTAAACATATATTTTTCAATAACTTTCAAGTGTTCCTTATCAAGTATTAACTACTACCTTAAACAAACTTTCCAATGCTCTCTCCTAATGCCATAAAGTTTTATTTTCCCATCACTCCATTGGTAAGCATGGGGTGTAAACCATAATTAGGGCCCTAGTTGGGTTGAACTTTCATGCCCAAATTCACATAAATGAACAAACAAATTTACCAAGTTGATGAGAACCCTCCAGAGGTATCATTTTTTTGGAGGTCACATTTAGTGGTTGTTTTTACCCTCATTTCAAGACATTGTGCTACTGGTGGCACTTGTTTTTCAGTGGGGGTTATAATTAAAACATTTTCAATCATAATCCTTAATGTTGCCAACGAAATACCTAAAATTGGCTCTTGAATTGAAAACCAGTACTACCAGTAGCACCCTTTTTTTTTCCATGTTAAAATTACAATTGGTTTCAAACCATGGAATTAAATATTGGTACCATTGCAACCAAAATATTAAATCAACGCTTCAATTGAAAAGTGGTGCTATAAGTGGAACTCTTTAAAAAAATTAGGTAAAAATTATGACATATTTGAAACCATGGTTTTAATATCTTGTACCATTAAACCAAAATTTTAAAATCAACCCTTGAATCAAAAAGAGGTACGCGCAGTAGAACCCTTTTTTATTTCAAACTTAAAATTCCAACATGTTTTAAACCATTGTCTATAAAATTACTAAATCAAAATTTCCATACTCACATTGATCTAGATTATGTTGAGAATGAAATGAAGGAAGAGATATAACAAATAAACACATAGAGATATTTCAAGAAATGCAGTAATACATTTGAACTCAGATTCTATTAATGAATGGAATACAAAAGAGTGTAAAGTGAAAAGTGCACAAACTAGCTAGAATGGTGGTACCTTATCTTTGAAGAGAGATATGTGACGTCTATTTTTATTTTCAATAAGTTGATTACAAAGAGGCTGCAAAAGGTATTTTAACATAAAGCATCAATGAGAAAACCCTAAACATCCAAAACCCTAACCAAAAAAAATTAAAATCCAAAAATTTTGTGGGCCACAATGTGGTTAATTGATACGTCAACTTCCTGGGGGCATAACTTTTGCATACGATATTCATTTGGGGCACTGGGTAGCTCATCAAAAGGGTCTAGATTATAATTAAATATTCCAAAAAACCCAATATCTACCTATGGCTACATAATGGGTGCTTTCATGCTAAAAAAATGTATTTTAGGGCCTCAAAATGGCCCTAGAAGTTTGGGACCCGAAAAGTTGTAGAAAAAATTCCAAGATGTGGAACCATTCTAAATTAGTTGAACATGTGGGTGACCACTAGTATCCACCCAGATCAACCCTCCCCCTTAGGAATCAATGGTCCCCATTGCATCAATTTCCTTTATCAGATGGGGAAAATTCTACTAAATCTAACTCTTGGTGGGCCACTTGCCCTGGTGACGAAACTACCATGCGTTGACGACCCTGTAGAGATGGATGTTATGTTGACAGGTGCCCTTCATATTGGTGTCCATGATATAATAAATCATTTCCTATTCAATACAGTCAAGATTAATTTTTTTAGGGGCCAAATTCTCAGCCACGTCTGAAGTATCCAAGAGAGGTGGAAAATATGGTCGAAGCAATTCCACATTAAATATAGGGAGCAAGACAAGGAAAGGGTGAATACTTAATTCAAAAGAATTCTCGCCCACAAACTTGGTGATTCTATAGGGTCCATATCAGAGTGGGAGAATCTTTTTATGGGGTCATGTGAGGTGTTATTTTTGTAAATGCAAACATACCTTATCTCCCACCTGAAACTTGTGTGGTACCCGATGTTAATTGTGGTGTTACTTGTACTTGGTGTTGGATTTCTAGAAAATATCATGAACTTGTTGTTGGATGTGCTATATTCCTTCAACAAATTCGGTTACTCAGTCATCCTTGGTTTAAGCATGGGAGGAATCCTCCTATGCAACTGCCATGGGAAAATATACATCAATGGGGGCCAATGGATGGAAATCTAAGCACACGTGAAAAGGGTTGTGGCTAATAGAGTTGAGGAGGGATCTATTGTAGCTATGTTGAACAAAAGGAAGGATCTCATCTCATGTTTGTGAATCTTTATAATTTTACATCCTCGGGCTATGATAAATCATCCTATTGACTACATATGTTTTTCAATTAGTTGTTCGATGGAAGGTAATTGATTTGGTCAGCTTGGTGTCCACCATCAACCATAGGTTGGACCAGAAAGTACTCAAGAACTTGTTGTCTCGATCTGAAATAATGGTTTGTGGGAGCCCAAAATGAACCCAAACACACTCAAAGAAGAGCTTAGCAATGATCTTGGTTGTGATACTCTTCTTTTAGGGTGTCAAAATTATCCTCTTAAGGAATCAATTAATGACCATGAAGAAACGGTCATTAACATGCTTGGTTGAAGGTATATAAAACATGTAATCCATGGATATGGACTCCCAAGGCCTATAAAGAGTAGAAAGAGGGGTGTATAGCCCTTTTTTATCAATGGAAAATTTGGAAATGGCATAGGAAGTTCAGTATATAATATACTTGTTGAAATCTTGTCGAAGCTTTGGCTAATACAAATTATTTTGCAGTACTGCTATTGTTTTTTCCATGCCAAAGTGTCATGTAGTTTGACTAAAATGAGATTCCCAAATCAACTTCGCATGGTCGCTTGAAGGAATATAGAGATGGCTCAAATGGCATAGTAGTCCATCTTGGAGATGAAAGTATGGAATGGCTTTGCATGTGCTCAATAATTGATAGGTAGTAGCAAAGTTAGAGTCATTTATGTATAATTGTAGCCACCCGAAGGTCTCATATCCACAGGAGTTAATAACTATGGTTAGAACCACAACCGATGGTCGACTGAGGCAATATGCAACATGGTTGGTGTTTCCCTTCTTGTACTTGATGTTCAAGTGGAATTGTTGATGGTACATAAAGAGATGTCTAGGAACTCCATACATGTTAGGATGTACCTATGTAGGCCACTTTGGTACATCGGAACCAAGTGTCACCTGGAGTCTTTAATACCCATCTTTTTGTGCATGGTATGCAAGATGTTGGTGTACTATGGCACAGTCTAGTCTCTCTCCTAACATTGAGTTGTCCATCTCGTGTATTAGTCATCATAGTTTCCAATAGGGTAGTATTTCTCCTTGAGGGCATCGACAAAAGATGCCCAAGTGGGTTCTAGCCCGAAAATTGCAAACTCATCTCTGACATGTTACTCATAGTAAGTTTCTCACCAATATCTGACATGGGCAAGGTATTTAAGGAGAGACAAGGTGAATTTTTCATTGTTGGAAATTTTTTGGACAGAGAAATAACCCTCTAGCAAACTTAACCATTTTTTCGAAGTGTCGGCTTGGCCTTAAAATAAAGGAATATCAAATTTAACTTGTACCTTAAAAGGTGTTGCACCTCCGAAGTGACTGCTCATTGAAGGTGCCTCTGTTGCAATTGGTAGTTGTTGAAGGATCTGGGTGAAATTATCCATCATCTTGTTCCTCTCTTGTGCGAGGGATTCCTTAAGCATCTGTTTGATAAGATCTCCTGCTTCATCGTCTATATTTTCTTCTTCCATGGGAGGCTTCTTGGGCCGGAAGGAGTATTCTTCCCCAAGATCAACTAGTTCAAGACCAAATTCTCGATAGCCTGACCTTATCCGGGACATGCACAAAGAAACAACAAAGAGAAGATCGCTCTGATACCACTAATTTGGATTATGTTGAAAACAAAATGAAGGCAGAGATATAAAAAAGAAACACATAGAGATATTTCAAGAAACATAGTAATACAATTGAACTCATATTCTATTAATGAATGGAATACAAAAGACTATAAAATGCAAAGCGCACAAACTAGCTAGAATGGTGGTAGCTTATCTTTGAAGAAAGAGATGTGTCAGTTATTCTCATTTGTAACAAGTTGATTAAAAAGAAGCCAAAAAACGCCTTTTAACATAAAGCATCGCTGAGAAAACCTTGAACATCCAAAACCCTAACCCCAGAAGATGAAACACAAAAAGGTTTTTGGACCCTAATGTGGTTAGTTGATACGTCAATTTCCCAGGGGTGTAACTTTTGCATATGATCTATGTTTGGGGCACTCAATATCCCGTAAGAAATGTCTAGATGAGAAGTAAAAAATCCAAATGTCCCCATATCTACCTCCAGCTGCATATTGGGTGCTTCTACACACAAAAAAAACGTCATTTAGGGCCTCAAAACGGCCTCAAAAATTTGGGACCCAAAAACAACTACAGAAAAACTGTCGAGATGTGGAACCATTTTGAATTAGTGGAATATGTGGGTGGCCACTAGTATCCACTTGGATCACACACTTACTCCACCAACATTTTCCCCTTAAAATAATTTTAAAATAAACCCTCCAAATAAGTTTAATTATTTATTTTTTAAACAAATTATTATTATTATTTTAAAACAATTTAAATAAAAAATAATAATAATTTTTTTTTAAATAAAAAAATTTAGAAAAAAATGGTTAAAAAGGAATTAAAAAAAATTAAATAATTTAAAATATATAAATTGAAAAGAAAATAAAAAATATTTTAAAAAATAGAAAAAACCCTAAAAAATATATTATTATAAATCAAATAAATATATAAAAAGAAAACACAAATAAATCTACTTAAAGAAAATAGAAAACAATAAAAAAAATAACAAATACAATAAACTAAAAAAAATATTAAAAAAAAACAAAAAAAGGCATTTAAAATCATTAAGTTTATTTGAAAGGACACTTGAATGGGGTGATGATGAGTGGGGCCACGGAAGAAAATTTGTCATGCCTAGCCACCACATTGACATGTAGTTATGTTCCATCAAGGTCTGAATAGGGAAGGTCATTTCCAGTGGGCATGGGTGACAAAGGTCTGTGGGAAGCAGTGCACGGCACCCCTTTGTCCATATGATGAATTCATGGTGTATTTGAACAGAGAGGGTGTGAGGTAGATTGGAATGAGAAAGGTTTAATGAGCGGTGGTTCAACAATGATGGAGAGGTGTACAGATATGGAGACAATGCATTATTCCCTAATAAGGAGGGAGGTTAATGTTTTGGAAATAATTGGCATTATGAGAGTTCAAGACTTATTTCTTGATGAGGAGGGTGATGATGCTTTGGTTATCTTGAATTGGAAATGGGAGAGGAAATTGCGTAGCTCTGGTAGTAGCCCTTTCCTTTTAGGGGGGGGGTTATCCCATGCAAGCTTATGCAGAATTTGGATAGAAGGAGTGGGGTTTGTCTAGTGATTCTCGTGGCTCATGGGTGGTTAGATCGATAGAAGTTCTTTGTGGTTTTAGTCTAATTTTAGGCTTAAAAGAGTGTTATGGAAACAAGAGTTGGGGGTGGCTTCCTCTATGGTGGTTTTGCATCCCTTTCACTACACAGGTGGAAAGTGGTCTTGGTTCTCAAAGTAGTCTGAAATGTGGTCCTCAACATTATCAGTGTCAGGCTTCCAATATTGATAGAGGAGTTGATAAGGGTGGGAAAACAAGGAAGAACAAGAGGAAGGTGGGAGAAGGTAATGCATCGTCCTCAGGAGCTCGGGTAACATGGACTAGGGAGAAACAAGAAGCAGACATAGAAGAGAAACAATATGAGGAGAAGTGCTCAGCCAATGCCAAGGAGGAGGTTGAGGAAGTAGAGGCAATGGCTATTGTGAAGCGGGGTTCAATCCTGAATGCTAAAATTTTGGAGGAGGTGATAGAGTGGGTGGATGACCCAGTCTATTCATATCCTCAGGATACAAAGTATTATAGGATTGCTAAGACATATTGGTTGGTTAAGACTTTGGTGGCCCAAGTGCTAGAGAAGGCCAAGGAAGTTCAACAAGAAATCCTCCACACCCTCAAAATATTTGAAGGTAAATTTGAAGTTGTTTGCAGAAGAATGTTTGGTGTAAGAATCATTGTTTCATAGGAAGTAGTGAAGAGGGAAAAGAAACAAGGGAAGGGGTCTATCAGTTTAGCGAGGACATGTGATAAACTGATTGAGATCAATAAGGACCTTCTACAACCTTAGAAAGCAGAGGACAAGGTTGGTCGGCACGTCAAGTTGGTTCTAGAGGTGGTAGAGAAGGAGTCCACACCTCCTTCGACCATTAGATAATGGGTCTAATTATGTTTGTGTTTGTTAATTATATAGATAGCATGAATATCCGTAAACTGTTATTTCTGAAGATATATTTTTGTGCTTCTTTGATGAACGGAAAAACCAGTGACACACAAAACTTCGATGATAATACCTGGTTGGGGATCTAGTTTCCTCTATCAGTTAGGGGAAATTTTAAGGATCCAAACTTATATTAAAGTGTAGAAACTTTGGAGAAGCTTACTAATTCTTAAAATGCCAACCATAAAATGTTTGATGATTTTTTTGTAAAAATATTCAAATTTTTAGGATTTTATATAGTTTCTATAAACTTTTGGCGTTTTTTAGAGTAAAATATTTGTATCCTCTAGAATTTGAGTAAATCATTTAAAAAAAAAAATATGGCAAATCTTTTTTTGGAAAAAAACATGGAAAATTATCCCATGAACAAAATTTAACCCCTAAAAGTTTCCTTCATAAATGGGTCCCAAACATAAGTGGACGCATGACTCTTTTTGTGTATAATATGTAGTTGAATAATGTGTTTTTAGATTAAAAAAAGTTGTTCAAAATGAGTTATTTGTTAAAGGGGAAGTGGTCGTTCTTAGAATCACCCCCTCCCCATTTTAAAAAATAACTCATTTCACATTAACTTATTTAACCTTATTAAATTGGTTTTTTTAATAAAAATAAATAAATCATTTAACCTTTTTCGCATGTGTTTTTATATTAATTTTTTTCTTTCTTTCTAAGTTAGTTTGTGTATTATGTTTATTTCTGATTTTTTTTAAATTTCATTTTTTTAATATTTACTACATTTTTAACTTTTTTATGTAATATAATTTTTAATGTTATTTTTTACATTTGTTGTTTTTATAAGTTTTTTTAGTTGTAGTTTTTAATTGTTTTTTAAATTCATTTTGAATTGTTTATATTATTATTTTTTTATTTTATTTTTTATTTTTTATTTTTACTTTAATTTTTTTTAGTTTTTTTACAATTAAGTTTTTTAAAGGTTTTTTAAAGAAAATTTTAAAAGAAGGTGATAGTGGAGTGGGGGTGAGTGAAATGATTTTGACTACAATAATCACAATTTTTTAAGTCATAGCTTCAATAATATTGAAATTGTAAGTCAAATAAAAAAGGCACTACTACTAACATCTCTTTTTAATTCAGGGTTTATTTTAAGATTTTGGTGGCAATTGTATCAATTATTAAAGTCATAGTTTCAAACAAGTAGTAATTTTAACCCTTCAAAAAACAAAAGGATGATTTTAAAATTTTGGTTGCAACAATACTTGTTGTTAAGGTCATGGTTTCAAATAAGTTATAATTTTGACCTCAAAAAGATAAAGGGGTGTTATTGGTACAACCACTTTTCGATTTAGGGGCTGATTTTAAGTGTTTTTTAGCACCATTACAAACCATGGTTGCAAAAGGATGTAAGTTTAACGTCGAAAAAAAGGGTGCTACTGGTGGAACTAATATTCAATTTAGAGGTTGATTCTAGTATTTTTGACACAAAAACATAGATTTTTAGCACTAGAGTTCTCTTTTTGAGGTCAAGATTCTCATTAGGTTGGTAACTATGTTAACATTGTTGTAGTTCTCTTAAGGTATGTGTTACCCCCTCACATATAGGGGTAACTAGAGGAGGAAAATTTTCTCCATGATCCACATTTCAGATAACAGATTCAATGATGTCATTTCAGACTCTCCACAGATAGTTGCCCGCAGATGTCTTCCATCCATGCTTCAAATCAACTCACTCATATCATACGATGTATTCATACACTCAGGTACATCATTCTAACACTTTATATCAAGTGTTATTGTTAATAGTTGAGGCATGAAAATGGTGATCATGGGTTGATTTTGTAGCATCCCTGCTATAATCCCTGGTTTAATTAATGTTTAATGTAGATATAATGTATGGTTGTGGCCAAGCGATGCATATGCGAATTGTATTTATGAATTTTAATAATAAAATATGATGCCAACTATTGGGGGACATGGATAGATATGGGAGATGATTAATCCACAAGAGAGGGGAATGTATAGGAGTGTCTGAGAGGGGTCCAAGGGGAACTACCCACGACTATTAATTCAACCCACTTCCTAAAATTTCTATTGGTATATGAACCTTATATTTTCTCAAAGACAATCATTGAATACATGTAAGAGGGTGGATGTGAGAAACCACAACCCATAGTTATTGAGAGCATGGGGGTTGAGTACAATCAACATGGGGAAGTGTGTAAGTCAAGCAAGTAAGAAAAAGAGAGGAAATTTGTATGGGTAGTTACAACAGTTTTAGATAGTCATGTTTTTTATGAATATCAAGTAGAGAATGAGGAAGAAGAGCTTTGGAGCTAGAGAAACAATGGAGGGAAAATTATAGAGCGTATTTGGAGAAAAAGACTAAAGATCCAAGTTGTCATGCCTGAAGAGTGAACTCCTTTGTGAGTTGCATTGTAACATCAAGTGATTGTTGTTGTTTTCCTAGTTGTTTTCCTAGCAGTGATCTCCCTTGACTTCCCAGTAGTGAGATTCTTGGTTACATGTGCCAGAGAGACCTTGTTAAATGAATGGGATAATCGATGGAATAAGAGCAGTGAAGGGTTACATTCCTTGGGTTGGGAAGGTCAATAGGAAGAGAGCTGGTGTAAAATCGAGATAGTTGTAGTATAGTACCAATGGGATGTGAGATTCTTTGAGCTATGAGTAGACAGTGAAAGACCACCCTCTTTTTTGGATTTCTATCCCCATCTCGGGGGTGACTTGCTATTGATATTTGAAACAATAATTTTATGGTTGGGTGGAATGTCCATCCCAAGTAGCTGGTTGCATGACCATTTTTAAAAGATAAGTGTTTTATCTTGTTTTTGTGTTATATTTATGAGATTAATGGTTGTGCATTCGCTCTGTGTTTAATAAGGATTTATATGTTGTTGTGTTGATTCATTAAATTTCATTCAAGTTGATTTTATCATGTTATATATGCATCTAGTTCATGGTATCAACAATGGTTAAAACTATATGTTTTATTGTAGCTAATAAGCTACAAAATTAGTTAGTAAAAAAATTTTATTTTATAAGTTTTTCCACACATAATGGGCCTCAGTGGGGCTAGGGAATGTTACATATTGGTATCAAATATTCTATTTCAACATTGGACCTGTATGGGCCAAGGAACATCTTGAATTTGGTAAAATTCATTGTCATGGATTTTGATCTATGACAGATTTGGGGAAAAAATGGTGAAAAATTAGAGTGAAATCCCCAAATTCATGAGCATATTCAAGTTGAAATTGCCTCAGAACCCTCTTAGTGGTGATCAATTCCATCAATCTACATAGTTGTAGAGTTAAAATTCAACTTGGAAGGTTGAATTACATGTTTTAATGGCCGTTTTAGAATTGGGAAAAGTTTGATGGATTGGGGGCCGAGATCGCATTTGATTTTGAAATCAATGGCCTAGATTCATTGTAAATTGATTTAAAAACTTATAAAGTTTTTCTAAGTTTGGAAAGGTCTATAAAATTGATGAACGAGATTCATCTTTGGTAGTTGGGAAAATGAAATAGAACACTACAACAAATCCCTGTGATTAGATCCCTTTTTATCTCCCTTTTTTGCTTCCACTAGTTGTTTTAATGTATTTTTATCCACAGTTTTTCTAAAGTCAGTGCTATTTATTGGGAGCGCTCTATTTATGGATCTATTTGCACTGAGCAACAAAAGTGGGCGCTAAACTAGGATTTATTAGTGCCTAGTTTAGTGCCCCAGTTAGCACCTAATTTAGCTCCTAGTTTAGCTTCTAGTTTAGCTCCTAGATTAGCTTCCAGATTAGCTTCCTTTTTAGCTTCTATTTTGGCTTCCAATTTAACTCCCAATGTGCCTAAATAGTAATTTTGTTGATTTTTTGGGGGTTAAGTGGATAGGGGCTTTGGGGATTAGGTTATTTAGGAATTTGAGGTCTAGGGATTAAGGGTTATCGTTTAAGGGATTAAGGCTTAAGGGATCAGGGGTTATAGTTTAAGGGATTAAGGGCTAATGGCTAATGGATTTGGGGCTTAGGGGTTAATTAGTTTAATGGTTAATTGATTAGGGATTATATATGGTCAAGGGATTAATGAAATCCATTGACCCTACACATAATCATTGAGATCATCCACATCTCATTTTCATCATTCATCATTTTCATATGTAGAATCTTTGTGGAACTGATCTCTTGAAATGCCATGGAACTTCCAATACACCCATCACAAATATTGTCTTCCACCGACCCCTCACAATGAGTAGTGAATGGGGCCAACGTTGAAATTTCTTCAGTTTGTGCCTGTATGCATTGAAATTTGACATGGTCACAATAGACACATGCATTGATGGTATGGGAGGGTTTCAAGAATCAAGGATGTTTGATGACCCCACATAATCTTTGAGATCATCCATGTTTTCATCAATGTTCATAATGAACGTCGCATCAAGTCATCATTTGTCATTGACATCTATAGAATCTTTGTTGGAAATCTCTTGAAATGTCATGGAACTTCCAATTCACCCACCAAAAATGTCATGCACCGACCTCGCATAGTGAGTAGTGAATGAGGCCAACGTTGAAATTTCTTCAATATGTACCTTTATGCATCGAAATTTGACATGGTTATACTAGACACATGCCTTGATGGCATGGGAGGGTTTCAAGACTCAAGGATGTATGATGTCCCCACATAATCTTTGAGATCATCCACATTCGCATCAACGTTCATCATGCATGTCTCATTGTCATCATTCTTCATTCCCTTCTATAGAATCATTGTCATAACTATCTTGAAATTTGACATGGAACTTCCAATACACCCATCATAAATTTCTTCCACCGAACCTGCACAGTGAGTAGTGAATGGGGCCAACATTGATTTTTTTTAATCTGCTCCTGTATGCATTGAAATTTGACATGGTTAGACTAGATAGTTTCCTTGATGGTATCAGAGGGTTTCAAGACTTAAGGATGTTTGATGTCCCCACATAATATTTGAGATCATCCATGTTTGCATCAATGTTCAATATAATGGATGTCTCATTGTCATCATTCATTATTTCCATCTATAGAATATTTTTCAGAACTCTCTTGAAATTTCATGGCACTTCCAATACACCCATCACTAATGTCATCTTTCATTGAACTTGCATAGTGAGAAGTGAATGGGGATAACGTTGAAATCTCTTCAAACTGTGCATGTATGCATCAAAATTTGACATGGTTAGACTAGACACATGCCTTGACAGTATGAGAGGGTTTCAAGACTCAAGGATGTCTGATGTCCCCGTGTAATCTTTGAGATCATCCATGGTTGCATCCACTTTCATAATGGATGTCTCATTGTCATCATTCATCATTTCCATATGCAAAACATTTGTTGGAACTCTCTTGAAATGTCATTGAACTTCTAATTCATCCACCAAAAATGTCATGCACTGACCCCACATAGTGATAAGTGAATGGGGCCAACGTTAAAATTTATTCAATATGTTCCTATATGCATCAAAATTTGACATGGTTAGACTAGACACATGCCTTGACAGTATGGGAGGGTTTCAAGACTCAAGGATGTATGATGTCCCCACATAATCTTTGAGATCATCTATGTTTGCATCAACATTCATAATGGATGTGTCATTGTCATCATTCGTTGTTTCCATCTATAGAATATTTATTGAAACTCTCTTACAATGTCATGGAACTTTCAATTCACCCACCACAAATGTCATGAACTGAACCTGCACAGTGAGAAGTGAATGGGGCCAATGTCAAAATTTCTTCAATATGTGCATGTATGCATAGAAATTTGACATGGTTAGACTAGACACATGCCTTGATGGTATGGGAGGGTTTAAAGACTCAAGGATGTATATTGATGTCCCCACATAATATTTGAGATCATCCACATTTGCATCAACATTCATCATGCACGTCTCATTGTCATCATTTGTCATTCCCTTCTACAGAATTGTTGTCAGAACTATCTTGAAATTTGACATGGAACTTCCAATACTCCCATCACAAATATCTTCCACCAAACCCACACAGTGAGTAGTGAGTGGGGAAAATGTTGAAATTTTTTCAATCTGTGCTCGTATGCGTCGAAATTCGACATGGTTAGATTAGACACATGCCTTAACAGTATGGGAGGGTTTCAAGACTAAAGTATGTCTAATGTCCCCACATAATATTTGAGATCATCCATGTTTGCATCAACGTTCATAATGGACGTCTCATTGTCATTATTTGTTGTTTCCATCGGTAGAATCTTTGTTGGAACTCTCTTGAAATTCCATGGAAGTTCCAATTCAACCACCACAAATTTCATGTACCGACCCTGCATAGTGAGCAGTGAATGGGGCCAACGTTGAAATTTCTTCAATATGTGCATGTATGCATCAAAATGTGACATGGTTAGACTAGACACATGCCTTGATGGTATGGGAGGGTTTCAAGACTCAAGGATGTATATGGATGTCCCCACATTATCTTTGAGATCATCCACATTTGCATAAACGTTCATCATGCACGTCTCATTGTCATTATTCTTCATTCCCTTCTATGGAATCGTTGTTGGAACTATATTGAAATTTTACATGGAACTTCCAATACACCCATCACAAATTTCTTCCACCGAATCCGCACAGTGAGCAGTGAGTGGGTCCAACGTTGAAATTTTTTCAATCTGTGTATGTATGCATTGAAATTCAACATGGTTAGATTAGACACACGCCTTGATAGTATGGGATGGTTTCAATACTTAAGGATGTTTTATGACCCCACATAATATTTGAGATCATCCATATTTGTATCAACGTTCAATATAATGGATGTCTCATTGTCATCATTCGTCATTTCCATCTATAGAATCTTTGTCAGAACTCTCCAGAAATGTCATGGAAATTCCAATGCACCCATCACAAATTTCATCTTGCATCGACCTCACACAGTGAGAAGTGAATGGATCAATGATCCATATGGATATCAGTGGCCACCCACCTTTTCCAACTGGCTCAAAATAGTTTTCTAACAATTTTGGCAATTTACTATTTTTAGCAGTTTTAACTTTCGGGGACATTTTGAGGGCCCAAATGAAGGTTTTTCATGATATATATTCTCAATGATATAAAAATGAATTATTGAGCCCCCAAAATGAATCTCCTCGATGATTCCTTTCCAACGAGCTATCACACACCTAAAATGGAGATCATATGCAAAAGTTATGACCCTAGGAATTTGATGTACTAACTTACCCAAACGGGGCCCACATGACTTTTGGCACTTCATCTCCTAGGGTTAGGTTTTTGGATTTCTAGGGTTTTTGGTATTCTTGATTATTCTAAAATGCCTTCAGAGCCTCATTGTAACCTTCTTCTTGCAAATGTGCATTGTCGTCACATCTCTTCTCAGAGATAAGTGCCACCATTCCAACAAGCTTGTTTCCACTGCATTTTACAGTTTCAGCTTATTTCCTTATTGAATAGAAAACCAGTTTTACTGTATCTATGTTATTTTGTGTTAAGATCATGTTAATAATATGTATTCATTTCATTCTTCTCATAAAATATGGATCAGTGGTATTAGAGCGGTCTGCTCCTTGTCGTCTTAATGCATGTCCCCAACGAGGTCAGAGTACAAAGAGTTGGGTGTCGAACTTGTTTCTCTTGAGGACAGAAGATCTCGCACACCCAAGCGACCTCCCATGGAAAGAGAAAAGAAAGATGACAGGATAGGATATCCTTTCAAATTTTTGATTGAGGAATCCCTCATGCAATAGAGGAATGAGATGATGGATAGTTTTGCAAAAATTCTTCGGCGGCTACCAATAGGCAACACATATTCTTCAAATGGAGGCACCGCCCCCTTCAAGGTACAAATAAACTTCAATATTCCTATATTTGAAGGTTAGATAGACGCAGATGTTGTAGAAAAGTGGTTGAATCTACTAGAAGGGTATTTTTCTGTCCATAACTTTTTGAATAGAGAAAATATTACGTTTGCACTCCTCAAAGTCGTTCCCCGTGTCAAAGATTGGTGGGAAACTTTCTGTGAGAAAAAGAAAACAGAGGAAACCTCATTATTTTCAGTCACGACCACCTCAGAATCCTTCAGGGATGATATTAAGGAAAAATACTACCCTATCAGAAGTTATGATGACCTGTATACCAAATGGACCACACTACGAAAAGAAAGCGACCAAGCAGTGCTAGATTTCACAAATATCTTCCATACCTTGTGCACCAAATTGGGTATCAAATATTCTGAGTGACATCTGGTGCTCAAGTATCCCAATTCTCTGCATAGATACATCCATACCAAAATGGAATTTCTGGACATCTCATCCTTGGGCACATCCTATTGATATGCCGTAAAAATCGAGCAGAAGCTCAAACAAAAGACGCAGTAATTTGGGCCTGGGAACCTCTCACAACAAAAGCCAGGAAAGGGCGGCCCCAACCCATCAAAAAAAGGACATAGAAAATATGGATAGTATCAAGACAACCAATCCAAGCTGCAAGCAAAGAAGGACATTGAAAAGACAAAGAAAGATACTGGGAAGTGGTGTGACTTCCATAAGAGCCCTTGGCATAACACTGTTGACTGTCGCTCAAAGCAGTCACTGGTGG
>JASDQU010739097.1:165813-177307 GCA_032191745.1 Picea mariana
TCCTGATTACGTTCACCTTCTCAGGATCCATCTTCAACTCATTTTCCGAGATTACAAAACCCAGATATATGAGTTCTATCTGCATGAACGAGCATTTTTTTAAATTGATCAGCCGCTTCTCCTGCTACAGTCTTCTCATCACTATGGCCAAATGCCTCAAGTGTTCTTTCCTGGTTTTACTAAAAATCAGTATATCATCCAGGTACACCACCACAAATTTGCCAATGAATTCTCGTAGGACTTCATTCATCAGCCTCATAAAAGTGGTGGGTGCATTTGTCAAGCCAAATGGCATGACCAGCCATTCGTACAAACCCTCGTTTGTCTTGAACGTTGTTTTCCATTCATCTCCCTCTCTCATCCAGATCTGATGATATCCGCTCTTGAGATCTATCTTCGAAAATAATTTGCCCCACTCAGGCAATCCATCAAGTCGTCCATCCTTGGCAATGGAAACCTGTATCTGATGGTGATTCTATTTATTTCCCTGGAGTCTGTACACATCCTCCTGCCTCCGTCCTTCTTTGGACTCAGTACCATTGGAATGGCACATGGACTGAGACTCTCTCTGACCAGTCCCTTATCCTGCAGATCTTGTACCTGCCTTTTGACCTCCTCGTTCTCCTGAGGTGTCAACCTGTACGCTGCCTTATTTGGTAGACTTGCTCCGGGTATGAGGTCAATATGGTGACTCACACTCCTCATCGGGGGCAATGAACGTGGTAGTTCATCCACGATGATATCAACAAACTCTCCCAGCAGTTGCTGAATCTCCTCTGGCAAGTCATCCACTCTTGTGCTTGTCAGGACAATCCTCGGCTTCCTAAAAAAAAAGAATTGTGGATCTTCATCCTTCTCCAGCTCCGTGAGAAGTTCTTTCCCACTCATGAGAAGTATTTGGCTATTTACCTCTGGCTTTACTTCCTGATATTTATCTTTTATCGGAAGCAACTTATGGAGTCTCCCATCCTTCTCCAAGGTGTATGTGTTCATCCTCCCATCATGAAAAACATTTCTATCATACTGCCATGGTCTACCCAGCAGTATGTGGCATACATCCATGGGAATGACGTCACACAAAATCTCGTCATGATAATTCCCAATTTTAAATTTAACTAAGCATTGTTTAGTGACACTTACCCGGTGTCCTTTTTGTAACCAAGAGACCTTATATGGACTCGGGTGCTTAGTTGTTTCCAGCTCCAGCTTTTCCACCATCTCAGATGCAATGAGATTATCAGTGCTCCCGCTGTCAATGATGACTTTGCATTTTTTGTCCTTAGCTGTGCAAGCCGTTCTGAACAGTCTGCTCCTCTGCACTGAGTTGTCCACCTATTTCTCAGGTGTCAAAAGGGTCTCATGCATCCCAAGAGATCTTCCGCTGTCAGCATCTTCTGACTCAGCATCACGCTTCTGCGCCTCAGTGATGTGAGTTCCTCCTCTGTCCATTTTTCTCTCTGGACAGTCAACGGCCTTGTGTCCATCCTTACCACATGTGAAACATGTGATAGTTCCTCCTCTATATCTTCCTCTACCTCAGGTACGAGGAAAAGTATTTGCATCAGCATACCCTCCTTGCTGATCATCTTGCTGTCTCCTCGACTCAGCATTTTGCTGCCTCTGCTTCCACCTCTCTCAGCTTTTCCCTGAGGTCTCTTCCAATCCTCCTTGGACTTCTAAATTCTTTCTTGGGCAATGGCCTTGCCTCTGGGCTGGCTTTTTCCTCGCCCTTGCTGTCCCTGCTTGCGGCTCAGCTTTTCTTCAGCTTTCAGAGCCATATGGTACGCATCCTCAACAGTGCGGATGGTCAGCATGCTCAGCTCATCCTGAATGTCATACCTGAGACTATTCAGGCATCTGGCCACCTTTTCATCATCACTTTCCTGATGACCTGCTTGAATGTTGAGCCTGTAGAATTCCTCGGTGTACTCTTTCACCGTCATCAACTTCTGTCTCAGGTTCTGCATGCGCCTGAACAGAGTGATCTGGTAGTCTCTCGAAATGAACTTCGCCTTCATCTTGGCGATCATCCGATCCCAGCTTTTGATCTTCTGTTTTCCCTTGGAACGTCTATCTACCTGTAGCTCATCCCACCATAAGGCTGCATGTCCCTTCAGCTTGGTGACAGCATGTCTCACCTTCTTGTCCTCTTCGATGTCTTCGTAGTCGAAGTTGGTGTCGAGTGCTCAGATCCAATCCAGCAACTCCTCCACGTTTAGATTTCCCTCATAGACGGGAATGTCCATCTTCGTCTTCGAGCTCATCCTCGAAATGGCTTTGATCAACCTCTCTGTCGAGGCATCTTCTGTTGATATTTCTCCTTCAGCGTGTCCAGCTTCCTCTTCAATCTCAGGATCGCTGAACTCTCCTACGTCGGCTCCACGTCTCTGGGTGGTCTCCATATCTTCGAGTCTCGCCCTGAGATCTCGTATCTGACATTCCATTTCTGCATTCCCGGTCGGATTTCCTACTGGTCTACCCCTTCTTCGGGCATCCCTGTCTTCACGATCAGGTGACTGCCTCTCTCTCCTGGGCGGCATTGTATTTTATTCTCTCTGCTATCCAACTAAAGAGAACTTCTAACTCCCGCTATGATACCACTCTGACGCAAGTCGTGTGTATCAGAGTATCCTTCTTCCTTTCACCTGAAATACCCAACAAGTTCCAGGCTCTGATACCACTCTTGACGCAACCCTGCCCCTCCGCGGGCGGTCGCTCTACCAGGACCTTCTCTTGCTCTTAACGGCCCAAAGAGTCAATGCTCTTCCTGCACCCTCGGGAGTCTTAACCCACAGTCTTCCACCTACCCGAATCCTCCCTTCTCGGCTTATCGAAGGATCGGCTCTCGCGACTTCACGAGTCCCACGCTTGCAGGCTAAGTCCTCGGATCCCTGAGATCCGATATGCCTAGTCAACGTTGACCTTCCCCGATGCGTCGGGACCTCACGCTATCACGGCTCACACACTATGTCTTCGGGTTTCTAATTCCTGAGATTCGAGATTCCGCGGTCACCTGTCACATCATCCGCCTATGACTTACGCCATGCGCAAGACCTCCGGGACGTCGTTGCTCACACTTTGCATCCTCGACGTGCATGCAATTCTGCACTCACCACCCGATGTGCCGATAAGCGATGGTAATTGAGTTCTCTTGTGCGCCTGCAAGTTAACTCCTCCGTGGCTCTTCCAGGATCTGACGGTCGGCAGGGTTTCACAAAGTCCCCTGGACCTCTTAAAGTCGTCGATTCTCTTCCTCTGAAGGAATCTCTCTAGAACTCATTTCTCAACTCCGGCGAGGAACTATTACTCCTAAGCTATATCCGTTCTGATCCTTCGAAGATCCTCTTCGAACGCCCTACTCACACTCAACCTTCAATCACTCTTCAAGTGCTGAAGTCTTCCAATTCTTGTGCATTCACGCTCGCAATAGCTCCGACCTTCTCCTTCTTAGACTTGCTACTGAGACTTGACCTCGACCTGCACTCACCTGCACAACTCGAATAACTTGACTCAACTCTGAACAAAGTGAGAACGAAAGTTCAACTGTTTAGCCTCCTCGACGCACTCTATGCGGAGTAATTCGACTGCACTCTATGCAGGAATCTCCTGGCCTAAACAGAGAAACAATTGAAACTCATTCTCTCAGATTATGAACCTGATATGCAATCACATATGCAGCATAAAGAAGATAAGCATAAAAAGAGGCAAGTATGCAGCAAAATAACATCAACAGCACAAAGAACTCAAACATAGCCATGAAATTGAACCAAGAGTTCCTTTCTATTAATTCAATCTGTACATGGGGTTTCTTCACGAATTCCCTACTCTGTTCTCTCTTGCTCTCTATGCTAATGCTTCAATGAGAATGATTATTATCAACAATACAACGGAGGGTGCCTATATTCCGTTTTCCCTCTTGAAAGATAAACTGTCTAATCTATAGTTAATTAGTTTATCTACTTGCATTAAATCTACATAAATGCCTCAACTACTAAGGACGAGAGCTTATCCGCTCAAGGTCTGTTACATATATAAAGTGCGCTTCATCACATCAACATTTAATGTTTGGCGCAGCCATATTACAATGTTCCAAAATTTGAATGCTGGCGCTGTCCAGCTATTCTTTGCTCCACGCGCTGGCTCGCTTGGTTGAGTGAGCGTCCAGCTGTTCTTTGCTCCACGCACTGGCTCACTTGGTTGAGTGAGTGATGCTCCTGCATCATTTTATCAGTTATTGTATAGCATAGACTATATTAGCTTGGTGGAATAGGTTATGGATTGATGCATTATGTGTCTTGTGTTTTGATGGTGGGTTGTTTTTTAGTTGAATTGAATTACACCATTTCATACCATTTATTTTAATTTGAAAGAAATCTACTTGTGTGTAAACTAGATGTCAAGGAATATTGTCTTCTATTATACATTAATTCATATCATTTGATTGGTGGATGAAATGTGTCTTTTTGCATCTTGCCTTGTATATAAGCAATTGTTTTTGTGAACATGGTGTGATTGTGTTGTTTTAAATTGAACTTGAGTTTATAGTTATGTGGCTTAGCTCTCATTAGTCATTTGAAATTTAATCCTAGCTTTCTTGTTGACTTGGTTTTCTTGTCAATAAATGATTTTTTTTTTGTGGTTCCCTCATTCAACTACACTTTTATTCATTTCTAGAAAAAGCATACAATGCAGTTTGTTTTCAATGATGACATTTATTTCTTTCTTCAATGATTCCTTTGGATTCTAGATGGAATCAACCATTGCAAAAAGGAAATAAACACTAGTTCGCAAATGCCAATAAACACCAAATATTTCAATTGAATTAGGAACCATGAGCTAGAAGAAAACCTAGCTACACTTGAAGTCCTTAGTACCTAGTCTAAATGTACGTGGTTCAAATAAATCTAGTGATATTGAAAAAGTAGTAAATCATGTCAATGCAATATTTTATGTATGGTTCATCTATTCCAATGATGGAATTAGTCTATCAAAGCAATTTTCTTAATATAAATTATTGACTGTACAATTTTGTGTTTTTCTAGTTGTGTGTGGCCTTATATGCTTTGTATGCATGTACCTTCTTGATTTCATTTACCTTTAATTCTTGTTTTGCTACTTGTTATGCATGATTGGGTATGGGGAATTGAGAGTTATGTGGGGGGCAGGGACCAAACGAGTTTCCACCTTCATGTGGTTGATCATGTTTAGTAGAGACTAAATTCTCGAAACCAAGAGGAGATCATTCATGAGGTATTCTCCTTTAGTATTTCTAGAGCATCGTACATCTTTAATTATCTTTATCAAATACAATCTCATTGATGTTTAGTTATTATTCAGTATTTAAACCTATTATTGTATTTGACAAATGCACATCTAAAGGGCGATCACCTCCACAATTCACAGCACATTTCCCACAAGGTTTTTGTTGCCCATGTTTTTTTAGTCTTTCCTTGGTTGTTTCTGACGTTTCTCAAAGCCTACGAAAAGCAACCAATGTAAGACTAGAAAACATGGGCAGCACAAACTTCACGAACATTGGACAACTTAATGGCGAGGATTGGACTTGGAACAAATTAATGGCGAATATTGGACATGGAACAACCTAAACACACTATGTTGTGAAATTTTCTCTATTTCAGGTTCTATGATGGATTTATTTTTTTTAATTAAATGTTATAGTTGTAAGCATAAAATAGGATAGAATTGAACAAAATTTTATATGTGTATTTTCTGTGTTAGTAGCAATAGGATAATCTCCCATGCAATTATTTATTTTCTTTTGAATTAGTTTATTAATGACAACTACAAATTGAATGCTCCTCCAACATCCCCTTCAAACAAGAGCTCCAACCAATTGTTAAATCTCTTGACATTTGATTCATTTTTCTTTATCTTTAGGATCACTGACCATGTCTTCAAGATAATTTTTGTGAAAGCTTGATCTAGAAAATTTTGTTTACTTTAAATTCCAATACCAACTTTGTCTTCTTTGTTTTGGAAAATACATGTGTTCCTTGACATCTCCCAACTATTACAAATTCACTAACATTATCAACTAGATATACACTCATTCCTTGTTTTTTGTTGTTGATAAAATGCTTCTTCTTTCTATTAATATCAAAAAATGGCCCATGCATTTTATACAAAAAATGGTTGTGATAACAACCCCCACAAGTTGAGGTTGATAGGAAAAACAACCTAGTCAATGGAACCTTGCCACGAAGGGAAAATAAAAACAAGGAGTCTTTAAGTGTATTAACTCCCAAGACAGATAAACACAAATAAACATAGTAAACATCCCAATCAACAAATGTGACATTTCGTATCAAGTAGATGTTAGAATCATGCTGACATAAAGAGGGGGTATTTTTAATCAAGGGGTAGCCTCCATATATCCACCACATGATCAGGATCAACCACTAGGGAATCACATATATCATTTCCCTGCTTGAGCTCTTCAGGTTGCTCTGGTTCAGAGATTGCCAAAGGGATGGTTGAAAACTTGTAAAATTGGGAGAATTTTAGGGCTTGGGGTGGAAGCTATCTCCTTTTCCTTTCCCAATATTCATGAACAACTCAACCTGTGCTATGTTGATTTCAAAGACCACTATAGTCTTTAGGTTTAGCTAATATGATGACAAGGGCTCCTTTGGTGGAACTCTTCTCATGGTACAAGTTTCACAAAAGCACCACTTCCAACTCCACTTTTTGTAATATGGGCATGAAATAAGTTGTGTGGTTTGTAGTTTGCTTGAGAAATATTTATTTATTTATCTCGATACATACTTAGGAGATTGTTAGGGTTGTGTTTCACTATTTTTTAAACATGCAAAATAAAATAACTTCAAATATGGATTAGAAGAGGTACTAAATTTGTACATAATGCCATAATCATTTTGATAGTGAACTCTATTTTTTTTTATAAAGTTCTAGGAAATGATATTTCCATGCCTAAAATAATTTAATTGTGCATTAATAGTGGTTCTAGTTTGGTTGATGATATTTTGGGTGATAATTGTACTAAATAAAGGTATGGTATTCAATCAGGTTGTCCTAGATGAAGCAAAAGGTCATGTACGTTTCATCACAGTAAATAACCCACATAAATTGAATATCACTAATAGGGAAATGTAAGATAATCAATGATCAATTTTCCTCTCTAATTGATGGTTAAGGAATTAGACTAGGAACATATTTCCCAAATTTCTTTGATAGTTCCTCTAATATGATGTCTAGGAAATCCAATTAGCTAAGATCTATGAAAAATGGGAGAAAGAAAATGATGCAGAGATTATAATTGTCAAGGTAAAACTTTCCAGTCTTTTTATTACCAAAAATTCAAATATTGTGCCACTTTCAAACTTTTATTGACACGTCTATATTTCCTTTAGGGAGTTGGGGGAGAATTTTCTATTGGAGGAGAATTTAGGCTACTAAATTATGGAAAAGAAGGTTGGAATCCAGTCTTTTCTAACATTGAAAACTTTACTTCATTGCTTCAAAAGAGTCTTTTCAAACATTGACAACTTTACTTCATTGTTTCAAAAGAGTTCATTGTTAGATTGCAAGTTTAAGTGACAATAGGTTCTCATTAGTTTCTTATTGTGCTCATGGTGACTAATATTTTGGCATTAATTTTTCTTCCCTACAAAACATGAAGTGTCAAATACATGTGAAATATCAATATCAAATTATGATGTTCTTTTAAAATATTCAAGGTGTACAAACATGGCGTTGTATGTGTTTTTTTTAGTGTGTGTGCGTACAGTGCATTATGATCAGTTAACTATTTTTGTAGTTATTGAGACTCTATACAAAGTCTATTGTCGTCAATATCATATCCATACATACTAAAAAACTCTGGTAATAATTGTTAGCTTTGCTTTATATCTCCTTTTTCACATTTGCAAAAAATTATATCATTATCAATGCAAGTTCGAATTCAAGGCCAATGCTAATTTGTTTAGAAGAATAATCTCTCTTAGATTTTACGTGTATTTTTTCAATGTAATTGAGGTTTATTTCTTTTGAACTAGAATATGTATATGCTTTACTTACCATGTAAAACTATGATAAAAAAAAATTATATTGTTTTTGTGATGCTCACATAAAACATTGTTAATATTGCATTGATCGCATGTTATCTTGCCCCAACTACTTTGAGAAAAGTAAATGGAAGATTTCTTCTTCTAATTGTTATTTTTCTATTTAATTAATTTCATTTTGTATGTTTGATTCAAGTAGCATTTGTTAATGGTATTGCAATGGGATCATGTGCAAGTCTAGAAGTAGCATGCACATTTGGAGTAGTCCCAAAGAACACCATAAGTTATTTAAATCCTCAATGAAAATGTTCCTTTTCATATGTAGATGGATCATAGATGTCTTTCCAATTTATAATGCAAGTAGACTACCACCACAAAGTTAGATTGAGATGGTGCTATAATTTCAATGGAATCTCTATTGGACACTAATTCATTCTTATGAGTTTGGTTTATAGACTACCACCATATGAGTTTGGTTGATTTTGGAAATTAAATTACATATTTTTATAACTGTCACCTTTAACATCTTGTTTTATATGGTTTAAGTTTCATTGTCTTATAATATACAAGGAAAAGGATATTTTTCAAAAATGATTTTAAAATGAACCAAAAATGAAACCACACCTTTGCTACCTTCCAATAAAAGTTTATTGAGAATTCACTCATATGATTCATGAAATAACAAGGTGTGACTTCAAGATTAACAATCTATTGGTGGATGCAAGTTGTAACAGATCTTAGATACCCCTGATGTTGGCTTTGGATTTCACCTTGATGTTGGTCTATCATATATTATTTCACATCTTCCAGAACATCTTGGTAAATATACCTTCTTCTAGCTAGAAATATTGTAGCATTCAATATTAATGTTATGAAATGTAAATTAACATAGAGCTTAAACTAGAAAATTTGAAATATGATGCAAGCATATTTACTGGAAGTCACATTACTTACTTGACATAATGAAATAACATGAGGGAATGTGCTAGTTTAGATATATATTTTTTTTGTATTATTTTCTAGTGATATAACATGGATTTGTTTTCTATGTTTCTTGAAACAATTCAGGGGAGTATCTAGCCTTAAGAGGGTCGCGAATTAATGGTGTAGAAATCATTGTGATTCGTATTTTCACTCATTATATTCCATCATAGGTTTATGCTTATGTGTTAGTTTACTCAATAAAAAATAGAAAAAGGATATATGCTACTAGGAAATTATTTACTAAATGTATTATTTAAATAGTAATTTATTTCTAAGGTTGTGGATCTATGTGATTGATAAATAAGACTACTACATTTATGGCATCAACATTAAGTTTAGGATTCTAGTATATTTATTAATTTCCAATACATGTTATAGTTGCATCCTATGATGAAGAAAGGATTTGTATTCACTAATTTCATTGAAGCCCCCATGCTTAGTCTATTATAGTCATATGTTCAATGAAAAACTTCTCCATTAATGAAAATAATGTTATTTTTGTTATGTGGTATTTTTATGGTGTTTCAAGAAATTGGAAGAATTGGAGAAGCATTTAGTTCTTTTGAACACCGGAGACAAGAGCATTGTTAGAGAAATAATAGAAGACTTTTCCCTTCAAGTCCAACCCAGGGAGAAAAACATTCTTCAAAAGTAAGAAATAAAAAATTGTGTACTAGGAGTGGACTAATGGAATCATTTTGTGTTCATTTTTGTGTTCTCGACAAGACGTACATGCCAATTATGACATTTCTAAGGAGTGGATAATATGCATGGATATGGTTATCGATAGAATTCATGTCCTCTACATTTGTGCAAGACTAATGAGGGCATAAAAAACATTGCATGCCAAAGAAAAATTATCTCCCCTACAGGCCTTTTGTGGGACACACACACACACACACACACACACACACACATATATATATATATATTTATTTATTTATTTATTTAATTATGGGTTTTTTTCCTAGGGATTCTCCTTGTCCTATGGTTAGCTAGTCTGGATACATCTAATGGTTAGAATAAATATCAAAATAAATAGCATAAGATATAAAAAAAATCCTCTCCTTGGCACTAGTCAATAGGTACACAAAATTTATGGGTCATTAATCTCATTAATTATTTTTAATATATACAGGTTCGTCAGATATCCAACGAACCATCTAACATACATATCCATTGAAGGTATGGCACCTATGTCATATATGTTTTTCGTCTATCAGATATTCGATGTATAAGTGCATCGAATATCCAATGAACTGTTCAACAAACATATTCATTGGAGGTATGGAATCATCGTCGAATATGTTGTTTGTGTGTCAGATATTCAACGTACATGTTTGTCAAATATCCGACACAACTTCTGACAAACCTACGTCGGATATATTGTTTCTCAGTCAGATATTCGACATGCAGTTACGTAGGAATTCCAACACATATGTGTCATATATAATGGTTGATTTCAACGAGGTTTTGGTCCTCAGGGTTGTTGGTATAACCGGTGATAGGGTGTCAGATATCTAACGAAAATATGTTCGTCATATTATCCAACCAATATACATTGACGGAATTGCATTGACCAACTGACGTACTGTCATTGGATTTCAATGCACAAGCACTAGTGTTTGAGTCCCCTTCGATGATCGGATTAAGGAATTGTTGAACAAATTTATCCTGAGACCTTGTTCTAGTGCTTGCAACTCTTCTGAATCATTAGTGTCTATGTCTTGTTTCTTGCATGTATGTAGAGGATGTTGCTTGATTTGTTTTTGAATTCTCCTTGTATGTCACTAGTTCCTAGGTTTCCTTTTGATGCAGGAGAATTGTTTCACCTCAAAAAATGCACCAACATGCAGATGTGAAATGCAGAAAGGGAGAGGCGGCGACCCTCTCATTTTTAAATTTGAAATAATCCAATACGGATTTTTGTGTTGTAAGGTTGTGAGAGCTAGGCCCTACCTTTGTAAAGGTAGTGCTTGGGGTTACCTTAAATGGTTGCCTATAGTAGGTCCAGATCGTATCCAGGTCTGGATAAACATTTATGAAACTTCAATGTAATAGATGAGGTTAGGTGAGAGAGGACAAGCTCGCAGAGCCCATCTTTTGTAAGGAGATATTGTATCAGATTTCAGGGGAGATTTGTAAGGAGATATTGTATCAAATTTCAGGGGAGAATGATAGAGAGGCCTTAGGAGGTATTAGAATTTTTGAGAGAGAGATTGAGAGAACTGGGACTCTGTTACAGTCTATTTTTTGTAATCATTTGTATAGACACACAGAGATAATAGAAAAGTAGTTTTTCCTACATATTGTTGTTCATGTGTTTATGAATTTCATGAATGAATACTTTAGATGTATGATAAGTTTCATGTATAGTAGGAATATAGATTTCTCTATATTTGATTGAGTTTGAAATATCATTCTGGGTTCTTTAGGCTGTGCAAGGAGTGCACAACAAAACATTG
>JASDQU010739097.1:190564-202623 GCA_032191745.1 Picea mariana
ACAGTTGATAAAAATTAACGTTTTTTGTTTAAATTGAGATTTTTATGATCGTTTCTAAATTTTGACATATACTTTTATAATGAATGTCTCATACTATAGTGAATGTCTTAAGTTTGTCTCAAAGCAAGCCAAGGTATCGAACTATTTAAAAATGTTGATTATGTAGCTCATTATAATCATCAAGATTCTAATGGGGGGCCTTTAAATTGTGTAAACATTTAGGGTGAGTTGTTGGGGCCCAACAAATGGAGACTTACTAAGTGAAGAAGTTATCTCTGATCTGGTAATATTTCATCTCAGGAAGAAAAAAATAAGACTTGAAAAAGGATTTAAGCTCCCTGAAATAAATTCACTCTGAGACCATATAGCATTAGGATAAGCTCAATGTTATAACTAGACAATAGAATTTTCTTTGAAGGTGATTATAACCTGAAATAATGTCTTAATCAAAGAGTCTCAATGTTTATAAAAGAAATTTGATACCGTTGACAGAGCCACTACTGCCAGCAGGCGTCCATAGCCTCAGCAGGGATGTCATTTAACCCACTCAAATGCTTTAATCCCATCTAATAGTTGTATCCATATGATGTATACTTCCATAAAAGTTAATTTAAAAACATATACCTGCTACCTCTTGACCCTACATTTATTCGCTGCCAGCGGGCCTGTTCATTACCCCGACAAAGTTGTCTTGGTATTGTGTGTTCATTTACCTGCTGCCAGCGAGCCTGTTTAGTACCCCGATGGATTTACACAGACTTCCCACACTTAAGTTCTTCCAACCCTCTTATGCCACTTTTAAATAATAATACAATTATATATTTATTGATGACAAAGAGAGTGGGGTGATACTAGAGGTTAATTGCAATATAGGTGAATAGTTGATCATGTTATTTATTTTCTTTCAAAACTGGAAGTTTTATAATGGTTTAGAGATTTTAGATTTCCTTTAAGAAATCATATAGAGAATGGGAAACCACTTAAAAGTGTTTCCTTAAGAATATGGATGGCGCAAAATTTTTTAAAGATCATCGTAATTCTAAAATATTTAAACCATATCTCTACTGTAATACTCTGGCAAAGACAATTTGAGGACAAAATGAAAGTGACAATTGACTTAAAAATCAATTGTCTGAGATATATCCTAATATCATGACCTCTTTGAACTATTTCAATTTTCTTGAAAAACACAAGTCTTAAAATAAATGCTTCCTTCGACAATATCTCTTTGATGAGAAATATATTGATACAAAAAGACAAATAAGAAGAAAACCCATTCAAAAAAATCAAAGAAAACAAAAAACACACAACAAACCAAATCAAATTTTATTAATGGGATTCAAAATCATAAGTACACAAAATCAAAGAAGCAAAAGAAAAAATTTCAGGAAACGATTTTGGCCAAAGATAAACTTGAGTTTTTGGATCCACTAGCATCTCACTGTAAAATAAAGGAAGAACTAAATCATATAAAATATCATGTGTGAGCAGGTTCTTTTATTAATATAGTGATGCATGAGATGCTACTTTGACCAAGCATTATTATTAGAAATAAAAGAGACTAAAATAAAATAGAAAAATCCTTATTAAAATGAGTTTAGTCCTACTCGTGGCATCTTGGGTCAAGGTTGAATTGATAGTTCAAATTTACTTATCTCTTTACTTTCCATTTAAAATTTTCATGATGATGTTGTGTTTTTTAAAAGAAATATTCAACAAAAAGCAGAGAGAAAATGATTTAAAGTGGACTTCCCTGAAAATATTCATATTATGGTTCTCTTAGTGTGCCCACTTGTGTTCATAAATGCATTATTACAAAGAGAAACATTGAGAAATAAAATTAAAGAAAACCTACTCCTAAACCTACTCTAAACTACTAAATAGATCAAAGTGCTAAGTAAAATCGTATTTCTAGTGTAGCCACAAGAGCATCTTCAATCCTGCACGGCATAGAAAATCGAAAATCAAAATAAAAGAATGTAGTATTTGCATATGCAAAAGAAATATGTCATGCTTACCTCCTATATATTCATTTAAAACAAAACAAGAATGACCTTACCATTCTTTTGAAACTTCTTGATGTATGAATCCTCCAACCATTCTACAATCTTGTCGTGATATGGGTCATAAAGGCATGGAAGAGTGTAAGTTTGGAAAACTTGTCAATATTATGGGGACCTGACATAACCATCAACCAAGGCTGAAGTCCCCCATCCTCCTGAAAATTCTCCAAGTATTCATCAATTTATTCACATGGAGTATCTAAAAAAATCATGTAATTCATATTTCCTAGATATTTAGGTAGAAACAAATAAAGAACAAATTTATCCTTATTATGAAGATTTTTTAGATATGAATCTTCAATCCATTCTAAGATCTTGTCATAAAAATTAGAAAGAAAACTATGACTTTGATGAAATGGATATATCAATGGGGAACACATCATAAAAGTATTCATGACATCAATTATATTATTGGTTTGAACGCTTCATTTGATGATATTGATCATTTCAAAATGTGAAGCATAAACATTAAAATTTTAACTAATCAAAGAACGAATAGAATATTTGATTTCCATAAGAATAAGTGCATTGTCTTTTTCAACAATAAATCATGTAAAATCATCTTGCAACATGTCATTTTTCCATGTGAGTGAGGAAAGTGAAAGAACATCAAATCCAATTTCATAAATGTTATGTTTGGAATTAATTTCACCAAATTTTTGCGTATGGAAAAGATTTGATTATGATGGAAAAGAGTAAGATATTGTGGGTAAAGTATCAAGTCCACCAGAATCTAAGAAGAGATCGGGATATAAAGAGTAAAAGAAATCATAAATGAGCACATGAAAAGAATATCTTGAGCTATGATATTTAACAATGGTGTTCTCAAGACATTCCTCTTTACTTTCCTTAAAACGTTCACTCTGTTTTGGTGATAAATTCTTCAACATAATATGATCATCTAAATTTGTCTCCTGTATGATAGATAATTCAAAACTTTCACGACAAACATCTGATCTTTCTTGTGTATAAGGTATGATTCATAGATGAGGGTTTAAGGTTTCTTCTTCCAATTGCAGATCTACATCTCGAATCAGTTTCATTGGAATGTTATAATTCTTAAGATTGTTTTTGTCACCTAAGTGTTCTTCAATAACTGAATTTAAGTACTGATTAGAGAAAGGGTTAGAAGAATATGGACATTCATCTTGACCCAACATCAAATCTTCTTCCACGATGGTCGAGGAATGAGTATACAATGATTCAGAGGAAAAAATAATTTGATTTTTAGTAAGAACATTTTCAATATATTCAGCCTCCCTTGCTTGTTCAAAATCTTTGTATCGATTCCTCTCATCCTGCGAACAAAATTCTTCTTGCAATTGAGTGATAGGATTTGTAACCAATTCATCATTCGTGATTGAATATGACTAGATGAAAGGGACATAAGCATCATAGAGGATATATAGTACAAATGACATGTCATCAAGATTAAATTTATAGAGAACATGATGGATTCTTGTTGAAAAGTCTTCTGGAGATGAATTGTCATTGATTAATAAAGTCTGAATTTCTTCACATAATTGATTGTAATCATATTTTTCAAAAGCATCTAAAAACTCATATACAAACTGAAACCAATCAATAATGTGATATGTTGGAAAAGACTCAAACCAATGTTTAATCCACCCCTTGAAAGGGAAAGAAAACAATCTGCATAAAACCTTCAAAACAGAAATATCATGCTTGATGCATTTACACCAAAACTTGTTAAGATGGTATTTTGCAGATACATCGCCCCCGCCATCAAAGGTGAGTTTGTACAAGAGAGAGACTGTCTCGTTGGGAATATCAGGTAATGAGAAGTGGAAAGCATGTTCCAACACAGTGATTTGGAGAGCCATGGTGAATTAAATACATTCAAAAAAAGGACTCCTACAAGGTCATCTTGTCAATCTGGCCTGTCTTCTAGTGCATTTCATGGTGACAGAGAAGAAAAGTTTATAAATCTGGAATTATGAAAGACTGAAGGGTAAAAAATTTAATAATCAAATTTACCTTGGCCCTCCTTCTAGTGTCATTTGTCAATGGGAAAATTTGGCATGCTGTCAACGGGAAGAATAGATCTGGTCTCGGGTTGTCTAAATAACCCAAGTCGTTTGGTGAAACCTATTCTGACGAGTTTAATGGCTCTGTTAGCCAACTAAAGTCCTAAAAATAATAAAAGAAATGAAACTAACCTAAAATCTATGATTCTAACAAATGATATATTACTAACTAATGTTTATTAAAAAGAAATGTGAATATAAACAATCTATATACAGGTTACAAGCTTTGCATGAAATCTTGCGAAAATGATTGTTTGATAAGGTTTCTGAATCAAATATGAACAACATTTTTTTTTTTTAAGATATTAAACAAATAAATAATAAATGAATATGATTGAAACAGTGACACAAAAAAAGTCAAAAATAATTAATGTAATCATTGTTTCATTGATAAACAACTCTAAATAAAAGAAAATAGTGCATCTACTAACATCTAATTGATCAGTCAACTGAGTTTATCTTCTTGTGTTGTATGAGCTCATGTTTGTACTATTCTTAAGGGAAACCTATAACAGAACAATAATTGCACTTCCATAATACATTCAAAGAAGTATTTGATATTGGAGTAAATTAATAACAACATAAAGACATATAATTAAAAGTCTTGTGATTTGAGGATGATCAATATTTAAGAATGAGAGAAAACTCAAATCTAAATATTCATGTTATCCAACATTTAAAATTAAGAATAAATTCAAAAATGATCAAATGATAGATCAATCACACATAAAAAAATGGAATAAGAAATTATGGACAACATATAACAGTTAACAGTATGAAAACACCATATGATGACAAGCTAAATCTAAAATCAACCATAATAACATTCTCATAATACAACAATAATGAAAGAACGAAATGGAATAAGCATCACACAGGTCTAAATCCAAAGATGAATTGGTTTCCCATATTCTTTCTCAAAATCACATGCCCATACTATAGTCCTGGAAGAATTTTTGGGATAATAGACTCTTAAAAATTGAAAAAAATAATATATAAATGATAGCAATTAACCAGGTATTGATAAAATAGACTAAAGCTAATTTAAATCAATGCATAATCAATTATTCAAATAATATGAATACATTATAATGAAAATAAAACGATTTTACTCACAGGACAAAAGCCATTAGGCAACTTGGAATTCCATATTCTTCTTTGAAAATACTCGTCCATTCTCCCAAATATTCCAACCATCTGTTACTCCATTTGAAAAGAATAAAAGGTTACAAAATAAATAATATACAAAAGATAAAGGATAAAAATGCTGCTCTCCAATTCTTGGATCTCCATGGCTCTGAACTTGCTCATATATTTATACAATGAATGAACAGTTTCAGTGTCACTAATAATTTCTGCCACCTAAAATTTGTCTCGTAAAGAGACACAAATATCTCTCAAACAGTGCATTTGTTTGGTAAATTTTCAAAGCATAAGCTAGATGGATCTATTTGGGAGATGGGTTTTCAACCGTTTTTTCAAATTCCTCACGATTTGGCTGCAACCAGTCCTGCAAAATCACCTATCTGATATTGACGCCTTTCCAAATTTTATCTGTTGTTGCTCATAAAATTATTTGCAGTAATCAAATATTATTTTTGGATCAATCATCTTGAACATATTTAGATAATAAAATCAAGCCATGATTAGATCTGTACCAAATAAATGATAATAGAAACATGTGAAACAAAAAGAAACCTAAATTAATAACCTAAAAATTGTGAATAAAACAAAATCTAGAACAATAAAATAAAAAATGAATTTAAATTAACTATAACTTTTAAACAAACATTGTTTATAATTTCCTTTCAAATATGATCTTAAGATTCTAGAAGCTTCAAGTTAATGAAGAAGAGAAAAACATTAATTTTGGTTTTTTACAAAATCAAACAAATGATAGATAATAAAAAAATATTATTATTATTATTATTTATTTTGAAATGAGATGCAAAATGAAAAAAAAAAAAGGTTAATTAATTAATATCACCAAATGATTTTATGAAAATGAAAAACCAACCAAGATATTATTTGGTGAAGTATTGAACACATTATTCAAAATAGTCAAACTTGCTAATGAACAAAAGAAAGAACACATAATCATAATTTAAACGAAAGTAAACAGTTGATAAAAATTAGCATTTTTTTGTTTAAATTAAAAAAAAAAATCTCTTTTCTAAATTTTGACATATACTCTTGTAATGAATGTCTCATACTATAGTGAATGTCTTAAGTTTGTCTCAAAGCAAGCCAAGGTATGGGAACTATTTGAAAATGTTGATTCTGTAGCTCATTACAAATATCAATATTCTAATGGGGGGCCTTTAAATTTTGTAAAAATTTAGGGTGAGTTGTTGGGGCCCAACAAATGGTGACTTACTGGGTGAAGCAATTATCTCTGATATGGTAAGATTTCATCTCAGGAAGAAAAAAATAAGACTTGAAAAAAGATTTAAGCTCCCTGAAATAAATTCACTCTGAGACCATATAATATTACTATAAGCTCAATGTTATAACCAGACAATAGAATTTTCTTTGCAGGTGATTATAACCTGAAATAATGTCTTAATCAAAAATTCGCAATGTTTATAAAATAACTTCAATACCATTGACAGAGCCACTGCTGCCAGCAGGCGTCCATAGCCTCGGAAGGGATGTCATTTAACCCACTCAAATGCTTTAATCCCATCCAATAGTTGTATCCATATGATGTATACTTCCATAAAAGTTAATTTAAAAACATATACCTACTACCTCTCGACCTGACATTGCTTCACTGCCAGCAGGCCTGTTCAGTACCCCGACGAAGTTGTCTTGGTATCATGTGTGCATTTACCTGCTACCAGCGAGCATGTTTAGTACCCCAACGGCTTTACACACACTTCCCACACTTAAGTGCTTCCAACCCTCTTATGCAAATTTTAAATAATAATACAATTATAGATTTCTTGATGACAAAGAGAGCAAGGTGACACTAGAGGTTAATTGCAATACAGGTGAATAGTTGATCATGTTATTTATTTTCTTTCAAAACTAGAAGTTTTATCATGGAAAAGAACTTAAAAGTGATTCCTTAAGAATATGGACGACATAAACAGTTTTAAAGATCATCATAATTCTCAAAGATTTAAACCATATCTCTAGTGTAATTCTCTGGCAAAGACAATTTGAGGACAAAATGAAAGTGACAATTGACTTAAAAATCAATTGTCTGAGATATATCCTAATATCAGGACCTCTTTGAACTATTTCAATTTGTTTGAAAAACACAAGTCTTAAAATAAATGTTTCTTTCGACAATAGCTCTTTGATCAGAAATATATTGATTCAAAAAGACAAATAAGAAGAAAAATCATTCAAAGAAATCAAAGAAAACAAAAAATACACAACAAACCAAATCAAATTTTATTAATGGGATTCAAAATTAGAAGTACACAAAATCAAAGAAGCAAAAAAAAAACTTTTCAGGAAATGATTTTGGCCAAAGATAAACTTGAGATTATGGATCCACTAGAATCTCATTGTAAAATAAAGGAAGAACTAAATCATATAAAATATCATGTGCGAGCAAGTTCTTTTCTTAATATAGTGATGCATGAGATGCTACTTTGACCAAGCATTATTATTAAAAATAAAAGAGACTAAAAGAAAATAGAAAAATCCTTATTAAGATGAGTGTAGTCCTAGTCGTGGCACCTTGGGTCAGGTTTGAATTGATAGTTCAAATTTACTTATCTCTTTACTTTCCATTTAAAATTTTCATCATGATGTTGCGTTTTTTAAAAGAAATATTCAACGAAAAGAAGAGAGAAAAAGATTTAAAGTGGACTTACCTGACAATATTCATATTATGGTTCTCTTGGTGTGCCCACTTGTGTTCATAAATGCATTATTACAAAGAGAAACACTGAGAAATAAAACTAAAGGAAACCTACTCCTAAACCTACTCTAAACTACTAAATAGATCAAAATGCTAAGTAAAATTGTATTTCCAATGCAGCCACAAGAGCATCTTCAATCTTGCATAGCATAGAAAATCGAAAATCAGAATAAAAGAATGTAGTATTTGCAGATGCAAAATAAATATATCATGCTTACCTCCTATATATTCATTTAAAAACAAAACAAGCATGACCTTACCATTCTTTTGAAACTTCTTGATGTACGAATCCTCCAACCATTCTGCAATCTTGTCGTGATATGGATCATAATGGCATGGAAGAGTGTAAGTAAGTTTGGAAAACTTGTCAATATTATGGGGACCTAACATAACCATCAACCAAGGCCGAAGTTCCCCATCCTCCTGACAATTCTCCAAGTGTTCATCAATTTCTTCACATGGAGGATCTAAAAAAATCATGTAATGCTTACTTCCTAGATATTTAGGTAGAAATAAAGCAAGCACAACTTTATCTTTATTATGAAGATTTTTTAGATATGAATATTCAAGCCATTCTAAGATCCTGACATAAAAATTAGGAAGTAAACTATGACTTTGATGAAATGGATATATCAATGGGAAACACATCATAAGAGAATTCATGACATCAATTAGATTATTGGTTTGAATGCTTCATTTGATGATATTGATCGTTTCAAAATGTGAAGCATAACCATTAAAATTCGAACTAATCAAAGAACGAATAGAATATTTGATTTCCATAAGAATAAGTGCATTGTCTTTTTCAACAATAAATCATGTAAAATCATCTTGCAACATGTCATTTTTCCATGCAAGTGACGAAAGTGAAAGAACATCAAATCCAACTTCATAAATGTTATGTTTGGAATTAATTTCACCAAATTTTGGCATATGGAAAATATTTGATTGTGATGGAAAAGAGTAAGATACTATGGGTAAAGTATCAAGTCCACAAGAATCTAAGAAGATATCGGGATATAAAGAGTAAAAGGAATCAGAAATGAGCACATGAAAAGAATATCTTGAGCTATGATATTTAACAATGGTATTCTCAAGACATTCCTCTTTACTTTCCTTAAAACGTTCACTCTGTTTTGGTGATAAATTCTTCAACATAATATGATCATCTAAATTTGTCTCTTGTATGATAGATAATTCAAAACTTTCACGACAAAAATCTGAGCTTTCTTGTGGATAAGGTATGATTTGTATATGATGGTTTAAGGTTTCTTCTTCCAATTGCAGATCTACATCTCTAATCAGTTTCATTCAATGTTAGAATTCTTAAGATCGTTTTCGTCACCTAAGTGTTCTTCAATAATTGAATTTGAGTACTGATTAGAGAAAGGGTCAGAGGAATATGGACATTCATCTTGACCCAACATCAAATCTTCTTCCACGATGGTCGAGGACTGAGTATACAATGATTCAGAGGAAAAACCAATTTGATTTTCAGTAAGAACATTTTCAATAGATTCTGCCTCCCTTGCTTGTTCAAAATCTTCAGATCGATTCCTCTCATCATGCAAACAAAATTCTTCTTGCAATTGAGTGATAGGATTTGTAACCAAATCATCATTCTCTATTGAATATGATTGGATGAAAGGGACACAAGCATGATAGAGGATATTTAGTACAAATGACATGTCATCAAGATTAAATTTACAAAGAACATGATGGATTCTTGTTGAAAAGTCTTCTAGAGATGAATTATCATTGATTAATACAGTCTAAAATTCTTCACATAATTGATTGTAATCATATTTTTCAAAAGCATCTAAAAACTCTTCTACAAACTGAAACCAATCAATAATGTGATATGATGGAAAAGACTCAAACCAATGTTTATTCCGCCCCTTGAAAGGGAAAGAAAACAATCTGCATAAAACCTTTAAATCAGAAATATCATGCTTGATGCATTTACACCAAAACTTGTCAAGATGGTCCTTTGCAGATACATCCCCCCCACCATCAAAGGTGAGTTTGTACAAGAGATAGACTTTCTCTTTGGGAATATCAGGTAATGAGAAGTAGAAATCATGTTCCAACATAGTGATTTGGGGAGCCATGGGGAATTAAATACATTAAAAAAAAGACTCCTACAAGGTCAACTTGTCAGTCTAGCCTGCCTTCTAGTGCATTTCAAGATGATACGGAAGAAAAGTTTATAAATATGGAATTATGGAAGACTGGGGGTTAAAACATTTAATCATTAAATTTACCTCAACCCTCCTTCTAGAGCCATTTTTCGATGGGAAAATTTGGCATGCCATCAACTGGAAGAATAGATCTAGTCCGGGGTTGTCTAAATAACCCAATATGTTTGGTGTAACTTATTCTGACGGGTTTAATGGCTCCATTAGTCAACTAAATTCCTAAAAATAATAAAAGAAATTAAACTAACCTAAAATCTATGATTCTAACAAATGATATATTACTAACTAATGTTTATTAAAAAGAAATATGAATATAAACAATATATATACAAGTTACAAGGTTTGCATGAAATCTTGAGAAAATGATTGTTTGATAAGGTTTCTGAATCAAATATGAACAACACTTTTTTTTGTTTTTTTTTTAAGATATTAAACAAATAAATACTAAATGAATACGATTGAAACAGTGACACAAAAACAGTCAAAGCTAATTAATGTAAGCATCGTTTCATTCATAAACAAATCTAAATAAAAGAAAAGAATGCATCTACTAACCTCTAACTGATCAGTCAACTGAGTTTATCTTCCTGTGTTGTATGAGCTCCTTCCTGTACTGTTGTTAAGGGAAACTTATAATAGAACAATACTAGCATTTCCATAATACATTCAGATAAGTATTTGATATTGGAGTAAATTAATAACAACAGAAAGACATCTGATTAAGAATCTTGTGATCTTAGGATGATAAATATTTAAGAATGAGAGAAAACTCATATCTGAATATTGATGTTATCCAACATTTAACATTAAGAATAAATTCAAAAATGATCAAATGATAGATCAATCACACATAAAAAAAAATGGAATAAAAAATTATGAACAACATATAACATTTAACTGTATGAAAACACCATATGATGACAAGCTAAAGCTAAAATCAATCATAATAACATTATCATAATACAACAGTAATGAAAGAATGAAATGGAATAAGCATCACATAGGTCTAAAGCCAAAGATGAATTCATTTCCCATATTCTCTCTCAAAATCACATGCCCATACTGTAGTCCTGAAAGAATTTTTGGGATTAGACTCTTAAATATTGAAAAAAATAATATATAAATGATAGCAATTAACCATGTATTGATAAAATAGACTAAAGCTAATTTAAATCAATGCATAGTAAATTATTCAAAGAATATGAAAACATTATAATGAAAATAAAACCATTTTACTCACAGGACAAAAGTCATTAAGCAACCTGGAATTTCATATTCTTCGTTGAAAATACTTGTCCATTCTCCCAAAGATTCCAACCATCCGTTACTCCATTTGAAAAGAAGAAAAGTTTACAAAATAAATAATATACAAAAGAGAAAGGATAAAAATCCTCCTCTCCAATTCTTGGATCTCCATGGCTCTGAACTTGCTCATATATTTATACAATGAATGAAAAGTTTGGGTGTCACTAATAATTTCTGCCACCTTAAATTTTCCTTGTAAAGAGACACAAATATCTCTCAAATAGTGCATTTGTTTGAGAAAATTTTCACATGGAAGCTAAGCGGGTCCATTTGGGAGATGGGTTTTCAACCGTTTCTTCAAATTCCTCACGGTTTGGCTACAATCAATTTTGCAAAATCGTTTTTCTGATCTTAATGCCTTTCCAAATTTTATCTGTTGTTGCTCATAAAATTATTTGCAGCAATCCAATATTATTATTGGATCAATCATCTTGAATGTATTTAGATAATAAAATCAAGCCATGATCAGATCCATACCAAATAATTGATAATAGAAACCTATGAAACAAAAAGAAACCTAAATTAATAACCAAAAAATTCTGAATAAAACAAAATCTAGAACAATAAA
>JASDQU010739097.1:202687-214250 GCA_032191745.1 Picea mariana
AAACAAACATTGTTTATAATTTCCTTTCAAATATGATCTTAAGATTCTAGAAGTTTCAAGTTAATGGAGAAGAGAAAAACATTAATTTTGGTTTTTTACAAAATCAAACAAATGATAGATAATTTTATTATTATTATTATTATTATTTATTTTGAAATGAGATGTAAACTGAAAAAAAATTAAAATTAATTAATTAATATCACCAAATGATTTTATGAAAATGAGAAACCAACCAAGATATTATTAGATGAAGTATTGAACACATTATTCAAAATAGTCAAACTTGCTAATGAGCAAAATAAATAACACATAATGATAATTTAAAAGAAAGTAAACAGTTGATAAAAATTAACGTTTTTTTGTTTAAATTAATATTTTTATGCTCGTTTCTAAATTTTGACATATATTCTTGTAATGAATGTCTCATACTATATTGAATGTCTTAATTTTGTCTCAAATCAAGCCAAAGTATGGAACTATTTTAAAATGTTGATTATGTAGCTCATTATAATTATCAAGATTCTAATGGGGACCCTTTAAATTTTGTAAAACTTTAGGGGGAGTTGTTGGGCCTAGCAAGCCATCAGATCACCCGAAGTGAATCTAATCCGTCAGAATAGGAGAGGATACATGGTGAAGATCTGAGAACTCCAAGTAAAGTTTCAGAGCGATTCATAGTCATCGGATTTAGGGGAGACGTGGAACAAATCCATGCACTAGTCCAAGAAAAGACCCGAAGTAAACTTCAGTCATTGATCCAAGGAGAACAAGCGTCAATAGATTATCAACTCTGGATAAAAGCCACAGGAAGGCATGAGTTTGATATTTGAGATTTATGAAGCCCAGAAATCCAAAATGACAAGAGTCATCTATGCGAAGAAGGACACGTGGCGCCAGATCTAAAACTCCGAAAGAAAAGTGGAGGATTAAAAGTCCAAAGACTCGGAGAAGATATTGATCGTTGATCGAGGAAGGAGTCAGAGGACTGTTGATCTGGTTGAGGAGGCCAAAGTCCCAAAGTGGGAGCACAGTCGTTGATTGGGTAGATATGAGTCAGCAGATCTTCCACTCTAGGAGATACCCAGTCAACAGAGGCGCGGATTTGAGAATTGAGATTCCCGAAGGCCAGATCTACGGAGGAAATCCTGGCTGTAGATTCGAGAGGATAGGTCACAATAGATATTCCACTCCAGTAGATTCCCACACAGAGGAGATTAGATTTTGAGAGTTGAAACTCCTAAAGGTTGGAAGGGCAGAGTCAATGACATCCATTGATATAGAGGGGAGTTGCGTGTCGAAAGATCATGGAGATCTGTGGAAACGTGTGGGAGGAGAAAATAAGAGCGGAATAGAGATTGATAATAGTCGTTGATCACAGAAAGTGCCAAAAGAGCATAAAATCGACGAACATAAGGGATTGCGGTGCCAGGACATGCTCGGATGATAATATTCCTTGTGCAGGCCACAATTTCAACCATTGTTTTAGTGATGGGGTACATGTCAGCACGAGGAGGATTGTGGGGGGGAAAGAGGGTTTGCTTGAAACCACTCTTGCACGCACCCGCAATCGTGCATTAGCACAAGGGCATAGCCCAGGAACATATGAAGGAAGGGGATAATGAAGAGGAGCTAGCACCCGCAAATTGAAGAGCACTAGAATGCATAGACAGAGGGTGTAGGTGTCACAAGACCTGTGCCAAAAGAAGAAAAGGGGCATGTGTATAATTGATCTAGGCTCATTCAGGAGCCCGAAGAGTCGATACGACTCAACAATTGGAACGATCCAGAGACCAAGAGGTCACAGAACCCCGAAAGGGGAGGGGGGTTGCATCACCTTTTGAGGCACCATCAAATTTTAGTTTGATGAAATTTTGCAGTGGAGGTGACCATATATTTTCACTTGTTTTTCTTAGACTCGATGAAACTACCTCATTGGATCTCTTATGAGGAATTATTTTCCAGTTTGTCAAAATGTTTTGTTCCTTCTCCAGGCATGAGGCATTGTTTTTTTATGTGTTTTATCCTCAATTGTCTCCTTAATATTGTTGGTTATCCCTACTACATTTTTCTTTGTATATTGAGCATGATCTCTAAATATTTTATTGTTGTGCTCCTTCCATATGTTCCATATAAGAAATCCTAGAAATAGTGACATTTCCTTGTTTAGGGTGGAATAGGTAAAGGGTAGTTTTATCCATCACTCTAGGGTCACACTTATGCTTTGAATGATTTTTGTCTGTTTAGAAAAAAGATACGATTCCCATTTACCATAGTTAGATCATAATTGCACATTGTTCAAAGAGGTGTTCACTAGTTTCCTTTGTCTCCTTCTAGATAATGCACTATGATCATGGTCCCTCGAATCCTCTACGTCTTATTTTGTCCTAGGTTGAGACTTTTACTTATGTTTCCTACCATAGAAAGGTCACAACCTTGGGCCACAATATGGGCTACCATATTTGTCTCTAGAGTTGAGGTATGTCCTCCCATGTTGTCATTATTGTTAGTAGATAAAATTCTTTCACTATGTAGTTTCTTGAGTTCTTTTTACCCCATCTTAAGATGTCTTTCCCCTCTTTGTATATGATTCTTTTGTTTTGAAGTGTGTCTGACATATTTTGTTTTTCCTCCTCTATTAAGCTTGTTGTCCATGTATCTAGCAAGTTCCATTTCCTCCATGTTTGGGATTGTTGTGTGTTGGGTAAAAGATTCTCCCATTATGAGTTAATGAGGCCATCACTACAAGGAAAAGACCCTCTGGTGAAGGTTTTACGGATGCCCATTTAAAAATACCCCAAAAATATGTTTATAGCAGATGATATTAGCGGAGGTGAGCAGGTGGAGGTTTTAGTAGATGTTTTTAATACGGTGCTTTTATAAGGACATAACGCACTAGTGAATTTTATACAATGGGTGCATCAGTTCCCTCAAAACTAGTGCACCATAGGAGGGTTATTTCAAATAAATAAAAATATTATCTAGTGTGCTACATTAATAAGGACGCATCGGGAAATAATGGTGCACCATGATATCGTTCTTTAAAAAATATCTGGTGTGCAATATAACTGATGCAGGAGCATCGCTCCACCTCAGCATGCGCTAGCTGGTTATCATGTTGGTGCGTATTCAAGGAAGAGAGAGGTGGCGCCCTCTCATTTTGCCTTCGAAATCTAAATTGAAATTAAAGAAATTAATGTTGTCAGGATGGAAGAGCCAAGTTTTGTTTTTTCACAAGTTGTAGTTGATTTCACCTTATGTGGTTGACGGTAGGAGGGATCTGGATCCGATTCGGATCAGATTTCCACTCATTGTAATCTTCCTCATTAGTTAGGAGTTTTGAATGGTGATTAGACACCACTAGTGTAGTTTGGAGGGAAGCTCGTCGAGCCCTCTTGTATAAATCTTTGTATTATATGCCCGGTAGAGGTTTCAAAGAGGTTCCAGAGAGGTTGTTGAGAGTTGAGACTCAGTTGTAGTCCGGACACATACATTGTAATTGACATTCTATCATTACTAGAAAAGAATAGATTCCATTGTTGGTAATTTCCTGTGTGATGGATGTTATTGATGAATGTCATTTATGTTTATGTTTGTCTATGATGTAGATGTGTATGTTAGGATTCATCTACAAGGATAGAGATATAATCCTCTATCTGTGAGTTTGTTGAATTAGTTAAGGTTCTTTAGGCTAAGTGCAAGGAGTGCGTGACAGAGAGTGGAAACTCTGTGATCTGATGCAAGGAGTGTGTGTCTGAACTCTTTCGAGTCATAAGAGAATGTGTCAGGAGGGTACACCAAAATAATCCACAGACTCAAGGGAAAAATTCAAGGTTGTTGAATACCTTAGATGAAATTATGCACAGGAGGAAGCATAGCATAGAGTTTTTGAGTACTATGTAAGACTCTGCTAGGAGGGAATTGAGTGGGTGAAAAATTGCATAGGACCAACACATTCTGGATTATTGAGATATTGAGTAAAACCCAAAGTTGTTGAACACTTTGAGGGAATAAAACTCTACAAGTGTGCATTGAGTGGTAGTGGGATTTATCTTGTAAAACCTGAAAGGATTCCAGGAATTCAAAAGTAAGACCTATGAAAGGAGTGCATCAAGTCAGCACTTGGATAAGTGTTGATAGAAACCATATGAAGGATTAATCGATCACAAGGAGTAAACCAAAGGAAAATTAATTTCATATTAAAATCTCAGGAGGAAGAGCATCCAGTTTCCAAGAAGGCACCATAAGATCCTAAGGGGGACGTAGGAGAGCCGAGAACCTTCAAGGTTTGAGTCGAGAAAAATCTCAAAAGATCTAGCGCCATCACATGGAGAATTCTACAAGGATTGAAAGAGGCCAAGAACATCCACGTCTGAGGCAGATAAGTGTTAAGATTGCACAAGAGGGAGGACTTGTCGAGGTCTTGAAGGAAAGCAGAAATGACCATCATCAAGAGGAGATAGGTGACGAAATATTAGGAGATTCGATAGTTAGAGCTCCGGAAGATTTGCCAAGAGAAAATGGCAATCTTAGTGAAGTCGCAAAGAGTGGAGTGAATCCATACCATTAGATCTAGAAGGATGTGTGGAAGAGATCCACACAATTCGGAGGAGTAGTGCCCCAGAAGAAAAGGGGAGAGTAGAGAGGTGAGACTCCCAAAGGACGGAGTTCGAATAGATCACAGTCATTGAACGTGGAAGTGACAATGACCATTGATCCTTGCATCAGTTGTATTTGTCGATTCAAAGTTCGGGGAATTAGGAGTTGGTTGTTGTGGAAAAGCCGAAACTCGAAACCCAAATCACCTTTCATGGGTTAGCCTTGGGACATATCTTGAGGTCATATGATAAAAAGGGCCTAGCACAGAAAGCTAGTGTCGTCATCACTTTTTTCAAAGGGGCCAAGAAGAGAGTCGTGGGGGTTGATAGGACCCGCACTTTGGAGAAAGAGGGACCTGTGAGAATTTACATTAGGTTTCCATCGGGCAACTGAAGAGTCGATATGAATCAAGGGATTGAATGATCCTATACTGGGAGGTCAAGAAGCCCCCAGAGGAGAGAAGAGAGGGGAGGGGGGTACTACGCATCAAGTGGTATCAGAGCCATAGAATTGATTTCTGTAGGCAAGGGAAATGGAGTGAGATTCTCTGTAGAGATTGTTGCAAGGAGCGCAGCAGATAGTAAACATACAAGAGGGATAGAGATGAAGCAATATGGATATTGAAGGCCATAAGCATAGTCGAAGAGAAGATTTACCATGGAAGAGAAAAGCAGAAACAGACAAGGATCTCAATGAAATCCAAGCAAAGATGGAGAAGGTAGCATTGGAGATACGAGTGGCCTTTTAAAAGGACATCCAAGTGGCCTTTTCAAAATTTGTTGGCCAGGAGACAGCAACAGGTGTTAAAAAGGTGGTTGAGGCATGTTGAAAACCTCAGTGGTGAGGGAAAGAGATCAAGCATAGGTCTCATAGGTTTCCAAGTGGGAAATGAAAAGGGATAAGTTGATCTCATAAACTGTCATGAGGGCAGAGGATATATGCCAAATTTCCATATGGTTAAGGGAGAAGAAATGAGCTCATATGAGAGTTCACGTCAGCAAGGGGTGTTGACAGATGGGAAGAAGGCAGAAGAAAGGCCTCACCCATATGAAGATTCATGTGGGACTGTAAGTCATGTGAATGAAGACGATGAGAAGTTAAATTCTTCCACCACCGAGGAGAAAGATCAGAGGAGCTTTCTAATCATTGGGGGAATCCATATATTTTTTCCAAGCAACCAAGGAGAGGCTAGCATATTTGTTGCAGAGGTAGTAGCAAAAGGATAGGGAGATGAGATTGTCATGGAGGAGAAGGAGCAGATATTGAAGTCTTCCTCAACAACAAAGGAGGAGCAACCAATTGAATTACTCACTTAATGGGAGATGGAGTTGAAGATGCTATAGGATTGGTTGGACAACCTAGAACCAGAAGGTGGATTCTAGGAGATAGCCATGCCAAAGGAAACGAACCAACATGAGGAGCATCTAGATGAGGATGGATTCGAACCAGCACAAGAAGAAATGACAAGAGTTATTATGTCAAGGGAGATAGTTCAGCAACATTTTAGTAGGGAGCTTGTGGAATTGGAGTCTATGGAAGAGTGGCTAGTCAGTGTCACAAGAGATGAAGGTAGCATGGGGGACCAGGTTGTTCTTCTCATCGACCGACATGAAAATTTGCAGCCAAGTAGACTGCATGAGAAGAGCCAATTGGCAGAGAAACTGGAAGAGATGATACAGGAAATAAGGGATTTGATGTTGAAGTCAGCAAAAGAAGTTTTCAACAAGGAGAAGTTGGACAGAGGATAACCTGCATGAGTAAAGGGGAAGATGTAGTAGTAGAAGAAACAAAGCAGAGGAGCAGGAGGACAGCTCCAGGAGAAAGTTTGGGATCCAAGAGGATTTCAACAGAGCTATGAATCTCATGACCAGGAGCTCATTAATTTTTGTAGCAGTGGATTATGATGTAGGAACATCGCTCCACCTCAGCATGTGCCAGCGAGTTAGCACATTGGTGCACATTCAAAGAAGAGAGAGGGGTCGCCCTCTCATTTTTCCTTTGAAATATAAATTGAAATTAAGGCAATTAATGTTGTCAGGATGGAAGAGCCAAGTTGTGATTTTTCATAAGTTGTATTTGAGGTCGACTTAAGTGGTTGATGATAGGAGGGATCTAGATCTGATTTGGATCATATTTCCAGTCATTGTAATCTACCTCATTAGTCGTTTTTGAATGATGATTAGACACCACTAGTGTATTTTGGAGGGAAGCTCGTCAAGCTCCTCTTGTATAAATCTTTGTATTGTATGCCCAGTAGAGGTTTTAGAGAGGTTCCAGTGAGATTTTTGAGAGCCGAAACTCAGTTGCAGTCCAGACTCATACATTGTAATTGACATTCTATCATTAATATAAAAGAAAAGATTCCACTGTTGGTAATTTTCTATGTGATGGATGTTATTAATGAATGTCATTTATGTTTATGTTTGTCTATGTTGTAGATGTGTATGTTAGGATTCATCTGCAAGGATAGAGATAGATTCCTCTATCTGTGAGTTTGTTGAATTAGTTCTAGTTTTTTAGGCTAAGTGAAAGGAGTGCATGACTAAGAGTAGAAACTTTGTGATTCGACGCAAGGAGTGTGTGTCTGAACTCTTTTGAGTCAGAGGAGAATGCGCCAGCAGGGCACACCAGAATAATCCACAGACTCAAGGGAGAACTTCAAGGTTGTTGAATACCTTGGAGGAAATTATGTGCAGGAGGAAGCGTAGTACAGAGTTGTTGAGTACTCTGTAAGACTCTGTCAGGAGGGCATTGAGTGGGTGCAAACATGCACAGGACCAACACATTCTGGAGTATTGAGATATTGAGTAAAAACCATAGTTGTTGAACACTCTAAGGGAAGAAAAAATTTCAATTGTGCATTGAGTGGTAGTAGGAGTTGCCTTGGAAAACCTGAAAGGATTCTAGGAATTCAGAAGTAATACATGTGCAAGGAGTGCATCAGGTCCACACTTGGATAAGTGTTGAGAGAAGTTGTTTGAAGAATTAATCAAGTGCAAGGAGTGTGTCAATGGAAAAGTAAGTTCACATTACAAGCTCAGGAGGAAGAGCATCAAGTTTTCAGGATGGCACCAGAAGATCCTAAGGGGGACTCAAGAGAGCCGAGAACCTTCAAGGTTTGAGTCGAGCAAAATATCATAAGAATTAGCGTCATCGTGCGCGAAATTCTGCAAGGATTGCAAGAGGCCGAGAATAGTCCAAGTATTAGGTAGATAAGTGTTAATCCTTCATAGGAGGGAGGACTTGTTGAAGTCCCAAAGAAAATTGGAATATCCCATCATCAGGAGGAGACAAGTGATGAAATATTAGGAGATCTAGGAGTTAGAGCTCCGGAATATTTTCCAAGAGAAAATGGCAATATTCACGAAGTCGTGAAGAGTGGAGTGAATCCGGACCATTGGATCTGGAAGGACGCGTGGAAGAGATCCACACAATTCAGAGGATTAGCACTCTAGAAGAAAAGGGGAGAGTAGAGAGGTGAGACTCTCGAAGGCCAGATTCTGAGTAGATCACAGTCGTTGATTGTGGAAGCAACGGGGACCATTGATCCTCGCATCAGTTGTATTCATCAATTCATATTTTGGGGAATTAGGAGTTGGTTGTTGTGGAAAATTCGAAACCTAAAACCCAAAGCGCCTTTCATGGGTTATCCCTGGGACACAGCCCGAGGTCATATGATAAAAAGGGGCCTAGCATAGAAAACTAGTGACGTCGTCACTTTCTTCAAAGGGACCAAGAAGAAAGTCGTGGGGGTTGATAGGACCCGCACTTTGGAGAAAGAGGGACCTATAATAATTTACATTGGGTTTCCAATGGAGAACCGCAGAGTCAATCTGACTCAGGGGATTGAACAATCCTAGACCAGGAGGTCAAGCATCCCCCAGAGGAGAGAAGAGAGGAGAGGGGGGTATTGTGCATCAGTAACACTAGAAGCATCATTGTGCTATTAGTAGAGCACACCATTATATGATTAAATAAATAAAAAATACGCACCAATGTAGCGTTGTGTCAAAAAAAATATTATGGTGCACTCCATTGTATCATGCGCACTGGTGTGCACCAGTGCTCCAATATGGAGATCCGTGTTAGGTTTAATTTTAAAATTTATGTGGTGCACTATGTAAAACCAACTGCACCAGGGCATCTATCATTATACCACACCGTGTCATGTTGAAACAAAAAACAATTGCACCATTGTAGTTTTTCAAAAAATGTACGGTGGTGCACTATGTAGTAGTAAATGCACTAGTACACATGCGTGCCCAAAAAAATGTACACCGTGATAGGGCCATTTTTTTAAAATACAACCGGTGTGCTCATTAAACATGTACACCCTAGTGCAGTTGTTCCTCGGGGGTGCACCGAAACAGGGTTTTATAAAAAAAATATCGATGGTAAAAATCATTTTTACCATTTTTCAGTGGTGTAGAGCTCAAAAGAACCAGTGCAACCTTTTCTTATCTAAAGCGCCCTTCCATCGGTGATTTCCTTGGTTTCATTCCTTTCGTCTGTTGCTCGGTGCGTGAATTTATAATTTTTCCAAATGGTGGGAAAATTTAGTTTTTTTTACTACGTCACAACCATGCCTCCCCAATGAAAAAGTGTTCAGATAATGTCCTTGTTTCTTCATAACTTAAGTTTTCACTGGATTAAAATTTAAAATTGAGTGAAATTTTAAGTGTAAAATAAAAAACAAAAAAAATTGTGTGGTGCATTCGAAGTCCTCGACTCGAACCGCCTACGGTGAGACCTGTAAATTTACAATGTGCACCGCAAACCTTGTTACCTTTCTCAGCGGTGTGTTTGTAAACATAAACAAACCAGTGCGTCCATTTAACAATTCACCGACGAAATTAATATAATTGGTGGGTCGGTGTGTAAAAGTACAGATAAGACACTGGGGTGTTAAAGTACATGGAACACCTCCCTTATCAGATATATTTTTACGCAGTGTGTTGGTAAACATGTGCATCAGGGTGTTCATGTTTACCAAACACATCATCGATAAATGTAACATTGTGTTGCAGTGCACCCTGTAATTTTTTTGGTGGTACCGTATGATGTGCAATAGTAATGACCAGAATGCACAGTAAAAATTTATATAGTGGAAAATTTGGAAAAGTTTATGTGACAGTGTGTCGACATTCATTACACACACCGGTGCATCTAGTGAACATATACGCACCACTTTTTTGATAATTTTTAAATAATTGTTTACGTGCATTAATATTTTATTTTATTTTATTGTTTAAGCAGTGCGTAGGATAAGAGTAATGCACTGGGGTGTATGTGTTATAGTGTAGCACCCCGGTGTGGTATTTTTTTCCAACACACTGAATAACATAGTAGAACGTATTTGTTTTGGTGTGTTATTTTACACTTGTGCACTAGGCACAGTGCTCACAATATTGTTATGTGCATCGTCGACAATGCATGATTTTGTTTTGGGTGCACCGTTAATGCAATTAACTTATTTTTTGAAGGAAGTTATTTTTTCGTATTTATAGATAAATTTACCATTTAGTAGAATTTGTTTTATGTTTTATGTATGAGTAAGGATGATGTATTTCATATGTTAATCATGCAGAGACATGAGCATAGAGAGAAGTAGTAGCAACGGGAGTGGAGGGTGGACCTATACAATGTTGTACAAGAATGGGAGGCAAGGGAGAGGGAGGGGGATTTGTACCCTTGCCCTATTACTACAGCGACTCATGTTTTATTGAGGGATGTAGGCCTCCTTAAGTAATATGAGGAGGATACATCCCTTAAGGGGCACTCTAGGTTATTGGTGCATCTGATCCGTCGATGGGATTTCCATAGACATGCTTTATGTGTGGGTCTGGATCAGTGGTACCATCCCACTGAGAAGGATATTTACTTTATCATTGGGTTATCTAGGAGAGGGGAGTATTTTCCCCAGTTTCAATATGTCTCAGTAGGTGTTTCCACTGAGATTCATCTCATGTACTCTCAGTGATATATTGGGGTTGATGTACTATCCTCGTCTGATTTTCAAGTGTCTGGTGGACAACTGAAAATCGCCTATTTTGGTGCAGAGGAGGTTAGGTCCCTCTCACTCTTAATGAATACCATACCCCACTTTACCATTGATGGGAAGTGCATTAGTTTCCCTCTTTTGTATTATGTTGATTCATTGGTATAGTGTCCATGGTGTATCAAATGGTCTGCCATTTTTTTGCGACAGTTTTTTATAGCACTCGATAGATGTCGTGCTATGATATGTGGGAGGTCAAACTTCCCATTTTTCTTAGAGTTTTTTTTCTTATTTTTTTATAGGTTTCAAGAGACAAGGTCGAATTTTGTTCGTTAGCTTGCTATTTCGAGGACTCATGTGTGAATGCACATGTGGGGGATATGATTCCCAAGAGGGGCCAACTGTAGTTTCCAGCCATGATTTCACTAGATGCACTAGGGATACTAGGAAATGCGGTGAATCACATGTTCTTCATGGTGTCGTGTCCTTGCACGGGTTTGGATTGGTGATGATGTCTGAACATCCTCTTCACACTAGATGAGCCACCAGATGATAGAAGTAATATTATTGTTTTGTTTAAATTAATATAGTTTCATTTTATTGTCTTACTTAATTAGAATAAAATTAATTCTAACATGTTCTTTAACTTCTTGTATTAAATTGTTTAATATTTTGTAGATATTGGCACTTTCATTAGGGATGTTCCTCCTCCCCCAGTAGATGATGATGAGGAGATGATGCATGAGGTTGCGGAGTTTCAAGGTCCTAAGGTGAAAATACCTGACAGCATGCGTGTTAAGAACCAAATATCAATATAGCTTAGAAAAACCTCAGAAAAAGTACTCAAGACCTTGAAAAAGAGATAATTTCAGATAATAAGCCTCTTCGAGGGGGCAACCTCCTTTTACCCCACTTAAATGTTCAAGTACAAGATGATTCAAAATGAAAATGTCTCCTTGGTATATATAG
>JASDQU010739097.1:214722-230002 GCA_032191745.1 Picea mariana
TAACACTTCTAGAATACATTCAAAGAAGTATTTGATATTGGAGTAAATTAATAACAACAAAAAAACATCTAATTAAAAAATCTTGTGATCTTAAGATGATCAATATTTAAGAATGAGAGAAAAACCAGATCTGAATATTGATTTTATCTAACATTTAACATTAAAAATAAATTCCAAAATGATCAAATGATAGATCAATTACACATAAAAAATGGAATAAGAAATAATGGACAACATATAACATTTAACAGTATGAAAATCTCATATGATGCCAATCTAAAGCTAAAATCAACTATAATAATATTCTCACAATACAACAATAATGAAAGAACGAAATGGAATAAGCATCACACGGGTCTAAATCCAAATATGAATTGTTTTCTCATATTCTTTCTCAAAATCACATGCTCATACTATACTCTTGGGAGATTTTTTCTTTTGGATAATAGACTTTTAAAGATTGAAAAAATTAATATATAAATGATAACAATTAACCATGAATTGATAAAATAGACTAAAGCTAATTTAAATCAATGCATAATCAATTATTCAAAGAATATGAAGATATTATAATGAAAATAAAACCATTTTACTCACAGGACAAAAGTCATTAAGCAACCTGAAATTCCATATTCTTCTTTGAAAATACTCATCCATTATCCCAAGGATTTCAGCCATCTGCTACTCTATTTGAAAAGAAGAAAATTTTACAAAATAAATAATATACAAAAGAGAAAGGATAAAAATCCTCCTCTTCAATTCTTCTATCCTCATGGCTCTAAACTTTCTCATATATTTATACAATGAGTGAATAGTCGGGGTGTCACTAATAATTTTCATCACTTGGAATTTGTCTCTTAAAGAGACATCATCATCTCTCAAATCGTGAATTTGTTTGGGAAAATTGTTACATGGAAGGTAAATGGGTCCATTTGGGAAATGGGTTTTCAACAGTTTTTTCAAATTCCTCATGGTTTGACTGCAATCAATCTTTCAAAATCATCTATTTGATCTTGACGTCTTTCCAAATTTTATTTATTGTTGCTCATAAAATTATTTGTAGCAATCCAATATTATTTTTGGATCAATCATCTTGAATGTATTTGGATAATAAAATCAAGCCATGACTAGATCTGTATCAAATATTTGATAATAGAAACCCGTGAAACAAAAATAAACTTAAATTAATAACCTAAAAATTAATAACGTAAAAATTGTGAATAAAACAAAATCTAGAACAATAAAATAAAAAATGAATTTAAACTAACTATAAGTTATAAACAAACATTGCTTATAATTTTCTTTCAAATATGATCTTAAAATTCTAGAAGCTTCAAGTGAATGAACAAGAGAAAAATATTAATTTTGTTTTTTTAACAAAATCAAACAAATCATAGATAATTTTTTTTTTTTAATTATTATTTTTGTTTTGAAATGAGTTGCAAAATGAAAAAAAATAATTTAATTAATTAATATCACCAAATGATTTTATGAAAATGAGAAATCAACCAAGGTATTATTTGATGAAGTATTGAACCCATTATTCAAAATAGTCAAACTTGTTAATGAGTAAAAGAAAGAACACATAATCATAATTTAAACGAAAGTAAACAATTGATAAAAATTAACGTTTTGCTTAAATTGAGATTTCTATGCTCGTTTCTAAATTTTGACATATACTCTTGTAATGAATGTCTCATACTATAGTGAATGTCTTAAGATTGTCTCAAATCAAGCCAAGGTATGGAACTATTTGAAAATGTTGATTATGTAGATCATTATAATGATCAAGATTCTAATAGGGGCCTTTTAAAATATTGTAAAAATTTAGGGGGAGTTGTTGGGGCCCAACACGTTTCCAACCAAACAAAAACTTTTGACCTTTTAAATGACCATGAGCCTGACTCTGATCATAAACCTCTAACCCTAACTCTAAACTTTTCCATGCATAGGAGTGCCAATGAAGAGAATTCTCATAATCAAAGGAATCTGCGCTTTGACAAAAGTAAAGTTGACATTTTCTTAAAGGATTTAAATAGTAAATTAAATATCTTAACTTATAAGGAAAACATTGAAAAACTCTACCATAATTTTACAGCTACCATTTCAACTTCTATTAACAATTTCTCTTTCGAGGTGTCCTATAAAAAGAATAATAGAATGACCAACCGTTGGGATGATAAATAATGTGAAATTTCAAGGAAAGCCATTAGGGATGTTTCTAATGAGTTCTTAAAAATCGATAAGATCAATACATACAAAGACCTAATTAAAAGGAAAAAACGGTACTATATCAATCAAAGGAAAGAGCAACTTTCACAACTATATAAGTTAGATCCTAAGAAGTTTGGGAGCCAAATTCTAAACCGCAATACTAAAGAAAATAATAGGATTCCCTTAAGGGTCTTGAATTCCTACCTTAAAAGTCTTTATGAGTTCCCTAATGCCATGGGAACCATTCCTATTGTCCCTACAAAGGAAGAATTTTTCTCTTTATATGACATAGAGTTGGGGTTAAGCGGCTTGCAAATGGGAAAGATAAGGTCATTGAAGGCTACCAAGATGAAAATTTTAAAATCAGAGGGCCTATCCTTAACCCTCACATACACAATCTCTTCAATTTGGTAGTCAAGCAAAGCTTCCCTCAACCATGGATGCAAAGCCTCATTGTTCCTATTTTTAAAAATGGGGATAGAAACATTCCCTCTAATTATAGGACCATTATGATTAGCCTGATTTTACCCAAGATTTATGGAATTAATTTGGAAAAGAAGATTATCCTTTGGCTTGAAAGTCACAATAAAAGTGATAAAGGCCATGTTGGGTTTGGAAGATATGATTCAACTATGGACCATCTTGTTACCTTTAGGATCATTGTAGAGGAGTTTCGCAATACTAAAACTAATATTTTTTGTTGTTTTGTTGACTTTAGAAAATATTTTGACATGATTCCTAGGAAAAACCTTTGGAATAGGTTGGAAGATATAAAAGTGCATCTCAAGTTGAGGGTTGTTGCAATAAGGATGTATGAGAATGTTATTGCTAAGTTTAAAAACACTAAGGACTGGTCAAAAGAGATTAACTACAATTTCATAGTTAAACAAGGTTGTCACTTGCCCCCTACCCTTTTTGGCATATACATTGACAAGTTAGAAGTTTGCTTGGAAAAATAAGGTTTCGTCGGTCCTACTCTCACTGGCATAGTCATCAATCTTCTTCTTTATACTGATGATATCGTTCTTATGGAAAAGAGCCCCTATGATATTGAGTTCATTAACCATTTAGGAATTGGATAAAGAGGAAGAATTAAAGATATAACATGGAATCCATAATAATATATGTAGAGTTGAAAGTAAGCACAAACAATCAACAAACCATGACAGCAAAATTATGAATGGAGTTCGGAAATATCGCCTACGTCTTCAAGCCTTTGTCTGAGTGGGTGAGGCCTTCTTATTTATCTTCAAATATTCAAAATTACATTAGAAAAGTGTCAAATGGATTACAAAAGGATTTGGTTGTGTTCTTCTAGACCTCAAGAACCCAACACAACTAACGACACTGAAAACGGTTGAGATAAACTCCTGAAAATGGCCCACAAAGTTGCTCTCCTGAATGGCTTCTCTACATAAAAATGGCTTTGATTGTCAAATTCCTCAGCATTTCTCCTTCTTTGAATCTGTTTCAGGCTATCAAGAACCTCTGGTTTATATAGTATTGAAGTTGGAAACAACATCCCAACTTCCTCCCAAGATCTAGTCTCAAAAATGGCTCCAGATCCCCCAATAATGGACAAAGTCCATTAAAAATAGCCTTAAAATCAAATAAAAATATATTATTTAGTTTTAAAAACCAAAATTGAGAAAATCAGAGTGCACCCCCGTAATTTCAGGCCCTTGGTCTTATCACGTTGTTCCATATGTCCTTGGGATGGTGCGTTGGCCCCTTACCCGTCGGGTCATGATCATGTGGCTTGGCCATATGGCCTCATGCTAATCCTCCACATGCCCTGCATTTGGTTAGGCTCTGGCCTTTAGCCCCTGGTTGGGCAGGGTTGACCCCGTTTACTAGGTCTTATCCCAGGATTTGGGCCAACCTATTATTCAAAATGATGTTGTGCTGATTGTAGACCAAGCACCACCCTTAGCCCGAATGGTCCATCGTTGGTTGCGAAATCATTGCATATCTCGTGAGGTCAGGGGTTTGAATCCCCCTAGCCCATAAAAAAATTTTGAACCAGTTTTCATTGGAAAAATCTTGGGTGCCACATGGCATCCTCTAATTGGGCCACGTGTCTCCCTAGAATTGGTCCGTACCAATACAATCAATAGCCTTGTCACCTTCCCAGTAACCTGCCATGTCATCTTCCGTACAACCACGTCATCTTCCCATAGAAAGTGATACTTGATTGGAATGTTCTTCGTCTTGGAGTGCATCAACGAATTTTTTAAGATGCTAATGGCACTTGTATTATCACAATGTATTGGAATGGGCTCATCATACTCAACTTGTATATCTGTCAAAGTTTGTTTCATCTAAAGAAACTATGTACAACATGTTGTTGCTGCAATATACTCTGCCTCAGCTTTAGATAGAGATACTGATGATTTTTTCTTGCTTATCCATGATACCAAACACTCACCTAAGTAGAATGCTACTCCACTGGTGCTTCATCAATCATCAATACAACCTGCCCAATCTACATCTGTGTAGTCAATAAGTGACAGATCTTTTCCTTTTGGATACCATAATCCAAACTCTTATGTTCCTCTGAGATATCTGAAGATCCTCTTTACTGCTAATACATGTGATTCCATTGGTGCTGCTTGAAATCGTGCCACCTATCCAACTGCCTACATTACATATGGTCTGGATGCTGTCACATATAGTAGACTGCCAATCATTGACTTGCATTGCCTCTGATTTTTAGACTTCAAATCATCATCTTTTCTCAACTTACAATTGGTTTGCATGGTAGTGATAACTGGTTTACAATCTTCCATTCTGAACCTCTTTAGCATTTCTCTGATATACTTTGTTTGAAAAATAAAAATTCCTTGGTTGCTTTGATGTATCTGAAGTCCTAGAAAGAAGGATAGTTCTCCAACTAACGAAATTTCAAATTCATTATGCATGTCTTTTGTGAATTTCTTGTTTAACCTGTCATCATCACTACCAAAAAAAATATCATCAACATAAACTTCAATTAATAAAATATTACCTTGACTTATCTTGATGTAGAGGTTGTTGTCTGCACTTCCTTTTCTGAACCCTGCCTACTGCAGATATTTATCTAGTCTGGAGTACCATGCTCTACCGGCCTATTTTAGACCATACAAGGCCTTCTTTAATTTACACACATAGTCAGTGTTCTCTGACAATTGAAATCTTTTTGGTTGTTCAATGTAGACTTCTTCTTCAAGGTACACATTTAGAAAAGCTAATTTTACATCCATCTAATATACTTTAACATTTTTGGAGGATGCATAATCTAAAATAAAATGGATTGCTTGCATTTTGGCAACTGGGGCAAATGTCTCTTCAAAGTTGATTCCTTCAATCTATGCATATCCTTTACATACCAATCTAGATTTGTTCCTTGTAACCTGTCCATCTTCATTCAATTTATTTCTGAAAACCCATTTTGTGCCGATCACATTCTTATTCTTTGGTCTTGGAACCAATTCTCAAGTGTGATTTTTCTCTATTTGATCCAATTCTTCATCCATGGCCTTATTCCAAAATTCATCCTTCCTGGCTTCTTCAAAACAGTTTGGCTCAATTGTAGATAAGATTGATAGCTGTGGTTGTTTTGGTGAATGGATTTTCCTTCTAGTCACTACTCCTGCATCTTTGTTTCCAATAATCTGATCTGAAGGATGATTCTTCTCTACTTGTTTTCTAGGTGTCTTTGGAGATACTTGCTGAACTTTTTCTATTGCTTTTATCGAATTCTCTTCATCTTTATCTTCCTCTTCTACTTATTTTCCATCTTCTTCTTCGAAAATTTGTTCCATTGATTTGTTTTCTTCTTCCTTTCATTCTGGTCTGCCTGTTTCATCAATTGTTACGTTGATACTTTCCACAAATTTGTTTAATCTTCGATTCTAACACTTGTATGCTTTCCTTGTAATTGAGTAACCAACAAGTATTCATTTGTCCACACGAGAGTCAAACTTTTCCATTCTTCCATCTTCTTTTTTGATGTAGCATTTGCTTCCAGAAACTTTTAAGTTCTTCACATTTGTTGGTCTTCCATTCCATAGCTCATAGGGAGTTTTTTCATTGTTTCTGAGAATTACTCTCTTTTGAATGTGAACTGTTGTATGCACTAACTGTTTCCAAAAAATAATATCTTTCAATTTGTAATCCATTAGCATTATTTGAGTCATTTCCTGTGTAATTATCATCCATTATGATAATGTTCCTTTGTCTCTAACCCACTCTCTGAACCAATCTATGAATCCATGCTCTCGTCCACTATCATATATCTATCTAAACCTCTAAGTGTTGTTACGAATCCATCTATGTCCATACTGTCCAAGACTCTACCTGCGCAACTGTCCATAATGCTAACCCATTTATCATTATACTGTCAAACTGTACTTATGCTAATTGATTGCTCTGAATTTTTCTTCTCAAACTCTGTAAGCTGCTTGAAGTATGGTTCTTTGGTTTGTCACAACTATCTCGTAGACTCCCCCTATCTAATATTCATATTACTTGGGAGTCTCTAAGTCAGATGGCTCAGAAAAATTCCTACTCTGATGTGTATTCATCATCATGTTCATTGGTACATTCATCATCATCTTCATGGATAGATTCATTATCTCTCTAAGCTCTGACTTCTTTCTTTCTGTCTGTGGATTCATCTTTCACTACAATGCCTGAAAGTGCAATCTCTTGAACCTGTTCCTTATTTACTTGCCCTTCATTTCTTTCAGTTATATTTCAAACCCTTATGTATCTGACATATTTCTTTTTCTATGTAAAATTTTCTTCATCTCGTTTTATTGTCAATCATGTGATCTCTGGTACCTGGTCTTTATTCACCTATTCTTCTTGTTTTCTTATCCATATTTTCTTATATCTGATATCAGTATTATCTTTCATGGAAGTATCGATCATGCTTCTACAATCATTGGCTACGTGTCCATAGTTATGACATTTATAACACTCAATGTTACGTGCGGCCACATAGGCACTTCTTGCTTGAACATTTCTTTTATAATCCCTGCAATATGCAACCTTTTGTCCAAAGTTAGTCTAATAAAAACAATGACCATAAAATAAATTTGGATACCTGGGAGTGAATGATCTTCTTTGTGGTGTAGTCGTTCTGAATTTTTGTCTTGACTGATCATGATTATGATTGAAACTTCTTTGCGGCTTGAACATGTATGGTCCCCTTGAAGATGTATCTTTAATAGTTTTCTTAGATTTTGGTTGACCATGATTCCTTCCTTTGATTACTTCTGCATAACTCTTTCTATTTTCTTCATTCTTCTTTTCTAGCAACCTAGAGTGCTTCTCTTCATTCTCTATAACTCATGTGAATGTTTTTGTCTCTTCAACGTTCGTGTTGAGTTTGACGATATTACTTCTCAATGTGACAAATTCTTCTTCAAGCTTCTGAACCTCTTCTTCTTTCTTCATTATCTGAGACTTCATGTCTTCTTTTGTTCTTTTCGCTTCTTCAAGATGAATTTTTAATTTGACTATTTCTTCTTCAAGTCCTTTGTCTTCTTGACCAAACTCTACCTCAAGCTGGTTTAGATAATTAGTTCTTTCCTTAAGATGATATGTCAATATCTTCTCTCTCATTTCTACTTCTTCCTTCTGTGCTGCTATATTGGTTTCCAAACACTACTTTTGATATTCAAGATTTTCTTCGATCTTCCTGGCTTCTTCTAGATAAGTTCTTATGTTCGCGATGACCTGTTGGGTTTCTTAAAAAATGTGAATACTTTCCTTTTGTTTCGTCACTTCGTTCTTGAGTGAATTGTTTTCTTCTCTTAGTTCATATAAAGCACTAATCAATTCTTCTTCACAATTGTTTTCTTTTTCAATTACTTTTCTTGTCTGATTTCCTTCATGGCATTCTATTTCAAGATGTCCACATTTTTCACAATTAACAAAAAACAGCATACCTCTGGTGATTATGTACTCTTCATTTTCTGAATCTTCTTGACATGGTGAACATAATTGTTATTGATTTGTATCTGCATCTTCTTTGACATTTTTTAAATCTTTGATGGGTGAAGAATATACGTCATGTAACTTATCCCGAAGTTCTTTTGCTGATGAAAATTTACCAACATTTTCTCTTACCGGATTAGGTAATCCTTCCCAGATGAAATACATTGCTATTTTTTTTATTCTTCCTTAGTTCCTTCTTGGCTGCAGTCTTTGTCGTTTTTGAACTGTCATATCTTGTAACAACTGATAGCCAAATATAATGTCCCTGTGCCTATAAAAATACTTTCTTCCTTATGCTCCAAATATCATACTTAAAATAATTCTGACCATTAAACATTGGTATTCCATTCTCAGAATAATCCATGATCTCCTTCCAGTGGCTAAATTGTTTCCTTAAGGAACCGGCTCTGATACCAATTGTTGGATTACTAAGAGGGGGGCTGAATAAGTAATAGAGCAATTTAATTCTGTTTAACCATATAATCCAAGTGTTATATCAATGAAGAATTATCATCCAATAACTGCAAAGTAAATAAGCAACGAACAAATGAACAATCATACACATACACAGTACACCAGTGTTTTACATGGAAACCCATATTGGGAGAAAACCACAGAATGATTTTTCTTATATGTCTTGAAGAATTACATTCATTTGAAGCAATAAATTCCTTTGTTTTCCATTTCTAATTGGAAGTACGCTCCAACCCCTTAGTTTCTCAGGCTACAACCTGAGGGAAGGTGCAAGTCCCCAATTATTTGTCTACAACCAGAGGGAGGCTACAATCCCCTATGTTCTCGGGCTACAACCACCTATCCTTGCCCCATCCTGCCACCCTAAAGTAGAAGTAGAATGATAGAACCACTGTCACTCTATCACTGTGAGATATATCACTATAAATATGTACCAATAAATCAAAACCATGCATCTACCTATACCTCAACCTATAATCAACTTGTCCCTTAAACAAGTGCATCAACCATGCACCAACTTGTATCGAACAACCTGTAATCAACTTGTACCATAAAAAAATACATCCAACCATGTACCAATCATGTTTCAACTACTCCAACATCATCAACTATACACCTCATGTATGTGTCAACTCATCAACTACTTGTCTCAACCATGTACTCAACATGTAACTCAACCAAAATACCTCATCAATTTCATCATCCAAATATGATTTGTAGCTCTGTAATAGACCTAGTGTCTATTATCACATTCCTACAAACCTTTCTTAACTTTAATAACAAGAGATTAGCATTTTTATCAAACTTTTCTTTAGTCTTACATGCCTAGTTTTGGATTAGTCAACAACCCTAACTTGAAGTAATCATAAATTTGTACCTGTAATGTCTAAATATCTAAAACTGATACACAATGTTATTCAGTGTGTTTTATGCAATTCCTCCAAGTGTCACTACTTGGAACCTTTCAAAAAAGGAGTTATAGAAACAATGGCATACTTTGCTGAACTCTGGCTTATTCTAGAGAGAAACCTTGTAGAGCGTGCCCCGCATGGAATATTTGTTGAAATGATATGAAAATGTTACAAAGCATACTACAAGTTGTTCCCTAACCAACACATTTCATCTTACTTAATTTGGATCTGTTATGAATAATTTATGATGTTACCTGAAAAACTTGTTTTTGACTAGTTTCAGGACTAGCCACAAACCCTATTTTCCACGGAGTGTAACTCCAAAAATAAAATGAACCACAAGATGAATTGTTTACCACATATACTTGGATATGTTTTCTCACTTTCATAGAAATTTCACGATCTCAATCATTATATAAAAAACATTATAGAGAAAATGGTGAGATGACCTGTAAATAACGTACCTTAGAAAGCACCATCAAAAGAATTTATCCTTCCTTGCATTTCCCCCTTGTTTTCTTCACCTTCACTCAGAATTCTGGTTTAGATATCCTTGGTTACCTCAGACACATATAGATATTCAATATGCTCAAGTGTGTGTTAAATGAGAGAGACTTTCCTCTTATTTATACTCTTCAAGTACCTTCCTTAAAAACATCTTCTAGGTCACTTGGCTGACTTTCCTTATTTAAGGATTAACCCACTTCTAATTTCTCCATTAAAATTATTATTCGAATAATTTATTTTGTATTCAATTTGAATTATAATACACTCATCACTTCACTTTATTATTTTTCCTTTAAAATTCTCTTAAACCACTTTGACTACTTTGACCTTTTGGGGCTTCTAGATGACATTCGAGGGTCCTCGAACTTCGTAAGGCCATAACTCTCAAACTGTGAGGAGTTAAGTGGCATTTCCCATACCACCAGAAATGGAATGACATGTACTATCCATATAGAATAGTATTATCTGAAAATATATCATCACTCATACCATTACCCATCAAACAAACTTGGGTCCATTACCCAAACCTGGGGTCTCCAACTTCTCATGGCCATAACTCTCTAATTGTGAGGAGTTATGTTACATTGCACATACCACCGGAAATGGCATGACAAGCACTATCCATCTAGGATAGTTTCCTTGAAAAATTAATTGTCCTTCATCTCATTATTCCACAATTAAGCATGGGTTCTCTTACTCCGCAAAGCGTCTTCCCGTGAGGGATTTCACCATAACGGGACCACTTTAGAGTTCATTCATATTTACTTCATATTAACCATGAAAAAAAAATAATGAGTCATATTTACATCAAACAATATTGGGTCCATTACCCAAACCTTTGTGCCACAGGGCTTTCTTCAAGGGTTGACATCAATGACAACCAACCTTAATCAACAATATCTCCCTTTGGCATTGATGGAAACACTATGCAATAATGAAATCATATCACTCATGCTCCCCCTCGAACCATTCCTCTGTCATTTGCATCTGATAAATTTGCTCCCCCTTGAACCATGCCTCTATCCTATACATCTGATAAATCTCTCCCACTTTGTCATCAATGGCAAAGGTATCTTTCCATCCGAGGCTACTCCCCCTGGTTGAACTATCCTCTTATGGTGCTTCCTCATGTAGATCTAAGACATACAAGACAAGCATTCAAAAATCATTCAAAAAGCATTCATTTTGGAGTGGAAATAACTCCAAGTCTTTGGCAAAGATATTCAAGGGTTTCCAGTCGAAGTGGTTTTGTAAAGATCTCTGCCACTTGTTCTTTTGTGCCCACATACTAAACTCTGATGTTATTTTCTGCAACCTGTTCCCATAGAAAGTGATACTTGATTGGAATTTGCTTCTTCTTGGAGTGCATCACTGGGTTTTTTGAGATACTAATGGCACTTGTATTATCACAATATATTGGAATGGGCTCATCATACTTAACCTGTATATGTGTCAAAGTTTGTTTTATCCAAAGAACCTATGTACAACATGTTGTTGCTGCAATATACTTTGCCTTGGCTGTAGATAGAGATACTGATGATTGTTTCTTGCTTATCCATGATAGAAAACACTCACCTAAGTAGAACGTTGCTCCATTGGTGCTTCATCGATCATAAATACAACCTGCCCAATCTTCATCTATGTAGGTAATAAGTGATAGATCTTTTCCTTTTGGATACCATAATCCAAACTCTTATGTTCCTTTGAGATATCTGAAGATCCTCTTTACTGCTTATACATGTGATTCCTTTAGTGTTGCTTAAAATCATGCCACCTGTCCAACTTCCTTCATTACATAGGGTCTGGATGTTGTCACATATAGTAGGTTGCCAATCATTGACCTGCATTTGCTCTAATCTGTAGACTTCGAATCATCATATTTTCTCAACTTACAATTGGTTTGCATGGGATTGATAACTGGTTTGAAATCTTCCATTTCGAACCCCTTTAGCATTTCTCTGATATACTTGTTTTGAGAAATAAAAATTCCTTGGTTGCTTTGACGTATCTAAAGTCCTAGAAAGAAGGATAGTTCTTCAAGTAATGACATTTCAAATTCATTCTGCATGTCTTTTGCAAATTTATGGCTTAACCTGTCATCATCACTACCAAAAATAATATCATCAACATAAACTTCAATTAATAAAATATTAACTTGACTTACCTTGATGTAGAGGTTGTTGCCTGCACTTCCTTTTCTAAACTCTGCCTGCTACAGATACTTATCCAGTCTAGAGTATCATGCTCTAAGAGCCTGTTTTAGACCATACAAGGCCTTCTTTAATTTACACACATAGTCTGTGTTCTCACACAACTGAAATCCTTTTGGTTGTTCAGTGTAGACTTCTTCTTCTAGTTCCCCATTCAGAAAAGCTAATTTTACGTCCATCTGATATACTTTAACATTTTTGGAGGATCCATAAGCTAAAAGCAAATGGATTGCTTCCATTCTGGCAACTGGAGCAAATGTCTCTTCAAAGTCAATTCCTTCGATTTGTGCATATCCTTTACATACCAATCTAGTTTTGTTCCTTGTAACCTGTCCATGTTCATTCAATTTGTTCCTAAAAACGCATTTTGTGTGAATCACATTCTTATTCTTTGGTCTTGGAACCAATTCCCAAGTGTCATTTTTCTCTATTTGATCCAATTTTTCATCCATGGCCTTAGTAAAAAATTCATCCTTGTTGGCTTCTTCAAAAAAGTTTGGTTCAATTGTAGATAAGAGTGTTAGGTGTGTTTGTTTTGGTGAACGGATTTTTCGTCTAGTCACAACTCCTGCATATTTGTTTCCAATAATCTAATCTGAAGGATGATTCTTTTGTACTCGTTTTCTAGGTGTCTTTGGAGATACTTGTTGATTTTTCTCTTCTTCTTCTCTTGAATTCTCTTCATATTCATCTTCCTTTTCTACTTCTTTTCCATCTTCTTCCTCGAAAATTTGTTCCATTGATTTGATTTTTTTCTTCCTTTGATTATGGTCTGCTTGTTTCATCAATTGTTACGTTGATGTTTTTCACAACTTTGTTTAAACTTAGATTGTAACATTTGTATGCTTTCCTTGTACTTGAGTAACCAACAAGTATTCCTTTGTCCACACGAGAGCCAAACTTTCCCATTCTGCCATCTTCTCTTTTGATGTAGCATTTGATTCCAAAAACTCTTAAGTGCTTCACATTTGCTGGTCTTACTTTTCATAGCTTGTATGGAGTTTTTTCAGTGTTGTTTATGAGAATTACTTTGTTTTGAATGTGAACTATTGTATGCACTTCCTATTTCAAAACAAAAATATCTGTCAATTTGTAATCCATTAGCATTGTTTGAGTCATCTCCTGTGTAATTATCATCCATTATGATAATGTTCCTTTGTCTCTGACCCACTCTCTGAACCAATCTATGAATCTATGCTCTCGTCCACTATCATATATCTATCCAAACCTCTAAGTGTTCTTATGAATCCATCTCTGTCCATACTATCCAAGACTCTACTTGCACAACTATCCATAATGCTATCCCATTTATTATTATAATGTCAAACTGTACTTATGCTAACTTATTGCTCTTAATATATCTTCTCAAACTCTACAAGCTGCTCGAAGGATGGTTCTTTGTTCTGTCACAACTATCGCATAGACTCCCCCCGTCTAATATTCATATTACCTAGGAGTCTCTAAGCTAGATGGGTCAGAACAATTTATTCTCTGATGTGTATTCATCATAATCTTTATTGGTAGATTCATCATCTTCTTCATGGGTAGATTCATTATCTCTCTGATCTCTGACTTCTTTCTTTCTATGTGTGGATTCATCTTTCACTACAATGCCTGAAAGTGCGATCTCTTGAACCTATTCCTTATTTACTTGCCCTTCCTTTCCTTCAGTTATTTTCCAAAGCTTTCTGTATCTGACATATTTCTTTTTCTCTATAGAATTTTCTTCATCTCATTTTATTGTCAATCATGCGATCTCTGGTACCTAGTCTTTGTTCACCTATTCTTCTTGTTTTCTTATCCACACCTTCTTATATCTGATATCAGTATTCTCTTTCATGGAAGTATCAATCATGCTTCTACAATCACTGGTTATGTGTCCATAGTTATGACATTTGTAACACTCAATGTTACGTGCGGCCACATAGGCACTTCTTGCTTGAACATTTCTTTTATAATCCTTGCAATATGAAACCTTATGTCCAAAGTTAGTAAAATAAAAACAATGACCATAAAATGAATTTGCATACCTGGGAGTGAATGATATTCTTTATGGTGTAGTCCTTCTGAATTTTTGTCTTGACTGATCATGATCATGATTAAAGCTTCTTTGTGGATTGAACATGGATGGTCCCTTTGAAGATGTATCTTTAATAGTTTCTTAGATTATGGCTGACCATGATTCCTTCCTTTGAGTGCTTCTGCATAACTCTTTTTATTTTCTTCATTCTTATTTTCTAGCAACCTAGTGTGCTTCTCTTCATTCTCTATAACCGATGTGGATGTTTCTGTCTCTTCAACGTTCATGTTGATCTTGACGATTTTGCTTCTCAATGTGACAGCTTCTTCTTCAAGCTTCTCAACATCTTCTTCTTTCTTCATTATCTGAGACTTCATGACTTCTTTTGTTCTTTTCGCTTCTTCAAGATAAATTTTTAATGTGATTATTTCTTCTTCAATTCATTTCTCTTCTTGACCAAACTCTACCTCAAGCTGGTTTAGATCGTTATCTCTTTCCTTAAGAAGATCTGTCAATATCTTCTCTCTCATTTCTGCTTTTTCCTTTTGTGCTTCTATGTTGGTTTTCAAACACTTCTTTTGATATCCAATATTTTCTTCAATCTTTTTGTATTCTTCTAGCTGAGTTCTTAAGTTCGCGGTGACCTATTGGGCTTCTTAAAAAATGTGAATACTTTCATTTTGTTTTGTTACTTCATTCTTCAGTGAATTGTTTTCTTCTCTTAGTTCATCTAAAGCACTAATCAATTCTTCTTCACAATTGTTTTCCTTTTCAATTATTTTTCCTCTCTCATTTCCTTCATGAAATTATATTTCAAGATGTCCACGTTTTTCACAATTAACACAAAACAACATACCCCTGGTGATTATGTACTCTTCATCTTCTAAATCTTCTTGACATGGTGAACATAATTCTTCTTGATTTGTATCTACATCTTCTTTGACATTTTCTGAATCTAT
>JASDQU010739097.1:230446-252400 GCA_032191745.1 Picea mariana
ATGAAGCATTATCATCCAATAACTGCAAAGTAAATAAGTAATGAACAAATGAACAGTCATACACATACATAGTACACCAGTGTTTTACGTGGAAACCCAAATTGGGAGAAAACCACGGAATGATTTTTCTTATATGTCTTTAAGAATTACATTTATTGGAAGCACCAACTTCTTTTGTTTTCCAGCTGCAACTGGAAGGAGGCTCCAACCCCCTAGTTTCTCAGGCTACAACCTGAGGGAAGCTCCAAGTCCCCAATTCTTTGGCTACAACGAGGAGGAGGCTACAATCCCCTATGTTCTAGGGATACAACCACCTATCCTTGCCCCATCCTGCCACCCTGAAGTAGAAGTAGAAATATGGAACCATTGTCACACTATCACTGTGAGATATATCGCTGTAAATATGTACCAATTAATCTGAACCATGCATCAACCATGCATCAACCTGTAATCAACTTGTACCATAAACAAGTGCATCAACCATGAACCAACTTGTATCAAACAATCTATAATCAACCTGTACTATAAACAAGTGCATCCAACCATGTGCCAATCATGTGTCAACTACTCATCAACCAACATCATCAACTATACATCTCATGTATGTTCCANTCAACCAAAATCCCTCATCAATTTCATCATCCAAATATGATTTGTAGCTCTATAATAGACCTAGTGTATATGATCACATTCCTACAAACCTTCCTTAACTTTAATAACAAGAGACTAGCATTTTCATCAAATTTTTCTTTAGTCTCACATGCCTAGTTTTGGATTAGTCAACAACCCTAACTTGAAGTAATCATAAATTTGTACCTGTAATGTAATAAAGATATGAAACTGATACACAATGTTCTTCAATGTTTTTTATACAATTTCTCCAAGTTACACTACTTGGAACCGCTCACAAAAGGATTTATAGAAAACATGGCATACCTTGCTGAATTATGACTTTATTCTAGAGAGTGACCTTGTAGAGCATGCCCCGCATGGAATATTTGTTGAAATGATCAGAACATGTTACAAAGAATACTAAATAATGTACCATAACCAACACATTTTTTCTCACTCAATTTGGATCTTTTATGAATAAGTTATGACGTTGTTACCCGAAACACCAATTTTTGACTAGTTTCAGGATTAGCCACAAACCCTATTTTCCACGGAGTGTAACTCCAAAAATAAAATGACCCATAAGCTGAATTTTTTACCACATTTACTTGGATATGTTTTCTAACTTGCATAGAAATTTCATGGTCTTAATCATTATATAAAAAACATTATAGCGAAAATGGTGAGATGACCTGTAAATAACATACCTTAGAAAGCACCATCAAAATAATTTATCCTTCCTTACATTGCGGCCTTATTTTCTTCACCTTCACTCAGAATTCCAGTGTAGATATCCTTGGTTACCTTATAAACATATATATATATTCAATATGCTCAAGTGTGTGTTAAATGAGAGAGCATTTCCTCTTATTTATACTCTTCAAGTAGCTTCCTTAAAAACATCTTCTAGGTCACTTGGCCGACTTTCCTTATTTTAGGGTTAACCCACTTCTAATTTATTCATTAAAATTATTATTGAAATAATCTATTTTGTATTCAATTTGAATTATAATACACTCATCACTTCACTTTATTATTTATTCTTTATAAATCTCTTAAACCACTTTGACTACTTTGACCTTTTGGGGCTTCTAGATGACATATGAGGGTCCTCCAACTTTGTAAGGCCATAACTCTCAAACCGTGAGGAGCTATGTGACGTTCCACATACCACCAGAAATGGAATGAGATGTACTATCCATATAGAATAGTATTATCTAAAAATATATCATAACTCATACCATTACCCATCAAACAAACTTGGGTCCATTACCCAAACCTGGGGTCTCCAACTTCTCATGGCCATAACTCTCTAACTGTGAGAAGTTATGTTACGTTCCACATACCACTGGAAATGGAATGACAAGAACTATCCATATAGGATAGCTTCCCTAACAAATTCATTGTCCTTCATCTCATTATTCCATAATTAAGGATGGGTTCTCTTACTCCGTCAAAGCTTCTTCCCATGAGGGCTTTCACCATAAGGGGACCACTTTGGAGTTCATCCATATTTACTTCTTATTAACCATGACAAAAAAATAATGATTCATATTTACATCAAACAATATTGGGTCCATTACCCAAACCTTTGTGCTACGTGGCTTTCTTCAAGGGTTGACATCAATGAAAACCAACCTTAATCAATAAGTTGCACTTTAACTTCCTCTTCATCAATATGTTGAACACGACAATATACTTCAACCTATCGGATCCAATTATCTATCTTTTCAGGATTAACATCTCCATGAAACATAGGTAAACTAAATTTTACATCAAGATTTACTAATGGTTTCTTAAAAGAGGATTTATGGCTAGAATGATGAGAATGATGAGATTAGTCATAGGAAGAAGAACTAGAACTTGATGGAGAATATGGAGGCTCAGGAGGGTCTCCTCTAGCCCCTTGGTTTACAGAGAAATCATCTTCAACATGTGCTTCATTTTTCTTCCATGTCTTATTCATCCTCTTCTCATAGTCTCCATACATTCATTCGACCATTTCTGACATGCGATAAAAGACCATATGAAAGTTTTTCTCATGTTCATCACGCTTGTCTTGTTCTGTTATTTTATTCCTTCAGGATAAATGACCAAATTTAGGATTGAAAGTATCAATAGTTCCTTCACCCTGTGTATTCTTAGCACTATAAAGAATTCACACACAACAATTCAAGTCAAGGACGATTGCTCTAATACCAAAATGACATGGGATCTTTTCATCGAGTGACTTATAAACAATTGCATTAAATGAACATAAATTAAAGTGCACCATTAAATAAGGAAACCTCAATAATGAAGAGACATAAGCATAAAATATGAACAAAAAAAATTGATAATGGAGTTCATCCCTAGTCGACTACATCTCCAGGTCCTGTTCTCAAATGGGTAGGCTTTTTCATTAACTCAACAAAAGAATTTTACAAAATACATAAGTATACCTCATTCTGAAATCAAGTTGTAGAAATATTTCTTAGATCAAAAAACATACATCACCATTGAATTTGTGGCGTCGAATTACCCAAAAATGACTGTCTCCACGCCTCAATCCGACTCTAGCACTCCTAGGCCCAAGAAGAATTATGTCTTAGTTTTTGTTCCCTACAACCTTCAATAAATGTTGATTACTCTACCTCCAACTACGTGCCAAACCATACCCACACACCTTCCTCTCTAGCACCAAGTGGATGCACTTTTTAAATAATTAAAAGGGCATTGTTGACAATGTGGGGTCGTTGGCCCGTTGGTTATGGTGCATATATTAAGGCATAAATAAGGGGGGACATCCCAGGGTCGAGGCCATGGGCCTCCCCTTTTGGCTTGACTATTGCAATATGTGTGTGTGTGTGTGATGTCAGTTCCACTAACTATGGTGAAGCTTCTAGCCAGTGGTCGGTTGCTAGATTTGGAAGACTTGCCAAATATTTAATTTTTTTGAAATTTTGATCACGGGTTGTCATTAGTCATTTTCCCACTGCCACATGGCAGCCCATGACTGGGCCACGTGGTAGACACCTATTGGACAATTTCAACCACTATACCTTCATCCTAACATGTCAGCACTGTGTCACTGTAAGAACACCACTTCGGCTTCCAACTCAAGCTGCCACATCAGCACCATGTCATTGTACAGACTACCACGTGGTGAAATCTTACTGGTCCACGGAATGGCCCAGAAATGCCAAATATAGGTGATACATGGAAGCCTCCGGTGCTTCCACATCACCATGTTGATGTCATTCTCACATCATCATCACACGTGTCACCTCCTATAGATGCCACATATGGTGTACGAATGCTGATGTCATCTATAATGGTGTTGACATCAGTAGTACGGATGATGACTCATCCCCTGCTGACTGGGCTAGCTTGACCAAACTTTAATAAAAAATATCATTCATTCCGTAACTCTGTTTGATGAGTCGTTTGCATCGTTGGAAATATTGTTACATGCCCTTCGTGATGATGTCATTTTCACTGAGTTTTGATCATTTTGAATTTTTTCCCTTTCTCTATCTATTGAGGCCATTATGAGCATCATGAATTGCTTCTGCGAGTCCTGAGATGTTCTTAGTCTTCTATGGATACTTTTTGGATCAATATCTGATTATTATTTCTTAATTAATGAATGACTATAGAATGGTTAAATAAATAATAAAGTGTCTTATACTAATTCACCTGCCCAACGATATAATCATAATTTCAGCAGAGGGCACATGGACAAAGTAGATGTTCATGTGAGATGCATAGATGCTTGAGTTCTGGACATATTTATTATAGGTTGATGGAGGCTAGTGGACATGAGAGTTTCATGGAGATTAGTATCTTGAACATGTTTATGTTCTTCATGATTATATATATATATATATATATATATATATAGTTTTATGTGTATTTATTTTCATATCTTATTATATGATGTTTTGCATTTGCTATGCTTCGATAGAAAACTTTCTACACCTCTAGATGTATCAGTGTAGTTTCCACCATTGATGCAACAATAGAGGGAGGTTTCTCATTTGGTGTACTACATACATAGGTATTTGTAACTTTTGATAAATTCACCATATTGATTTGTTTATTCTTTGGAATCCTCAAATATAATGTTCTAGTGTTTCTATAATTTGTGGTACTATACAGTGACAAACCATGTCAACCTAATATGGAAAAGACACCCCATTCAAATGTATCAGGTGTTGATTTAAGTCTTTTTTAAATGTGAAATTTATTATATTTTTTGGTTTAATTTTACATTTTGGTACTAATAACAATATTATGAATATGTATGGAAGTTTCTTCATCCATTGTTGGGTGACTTGTACCACCACCCTTTCATTCACCACCACTACCATCATTCCACCCATAATTTTCCCCTAGCTATTGATCTAGTATGATACTTGGCCATCCTACCTTGGCTCTTGGGATACCTCTTTCCACCCTAAGGGATTTTCCATCCATCGTACAACCTGTGGGATTTTATAACCACCCACCTCCACCATATTTCTCATCCCATCCATCCATAGTTTTTGCAAGCATATGCCAGCCACCCCCACTGAATTTTCCATCACATCCATCAATAGTTAATTCATTTGTACACCACCCACCCCAACCACCTTTTTCATATCATCCATCAAGAGTGGATGTACTAGTATGCTACCCACCCTTACCACCCTTTCTATCTAATGCATCTGCAGTGGCTGCACCCATACATAATCTAGAAATAATCTCATTTGCAAACTAGACTATGCCATCAACAGAGGCAACAATAGTAGATGTTGTCTTGGTGAAGGTTGTACAACCGAAAACTCCACCTGCCAGTGACTCTCAACTATTTCCTGATTTTTTCATAGTAATATCATTTGTTGATGCATTTTTATGTATCATAAATGGAATTGATTTTATGCATTTTTGTTTTAATTTCATTCCTTGATCCTTGTAACTGTTGTAGGGTGTCATCATTGAGATATTAGGGTCACGAAGGAGGGTTACACCCTCAATTTTGAGTATCATTTGTGGTGAGTTTTCTTACCTTCAATCATGAATTATGATTTTGTAAGTCTATTAATTCATTGTGGAAAAAAATATTAAGAATATCATTTCTTTGCCAAGTCTCAAGAAAAATGAACCAATATGGAGGTGCAAGGTTTGTGTTGACTTCAACATGAGGTATAGGAATAGTGCACTTAGGGATCAGGTGTGGAGGGTTTTAAGGGTCATGTATATTTTATTCCTAGGATCATATGGAGCTATGTGGGTATAGGTCATGGCATAGGTATAGGTCATGGTCTAGTTCATGGTCATCATATAGGTCTAGGTCATGGTATAGGTCTAGGTCATGATCATGGTCATGGTCGTGTTTATGGTCATCCTATAGGTATCGCTAATGGTCATGGTCATGGGAATCATATAGGTATAGGTCATGGGATAGATCTATCTCTAGGCCTTACCAGGTCTAGGTCTAGGTATTTACATGTCAAGGTCAAGGCCATTTATTTCCTTGAGATGTGCCAAACTTGATAGAGTGCATCTTTTCTCAAACAAAATGGAATTGAGTATCAACATGCTTTGTCCTTCAATGATAAACTGTATTATTTGCCAACTTGATTGAGCTCTGGTTATCACATTTGATTATCGTAGCTTTATTTTGTTCTTCTCCAACATCTTGAAGTAGTCTTCTCAACCAAAAAACTTCACAAGTTGTTGCACACAATGCTTTATATTTTTCCTCAGTGAACTATAAAGTTAAAATAGGTTGCTTCTTACTTCTCCATGAAACAATCCCGGATGCAATCCCAAAATCATAACTTATAGTAGATATCCAATCTTCCATATTTCCAACCCAATCTAAATCTGAGTAACCTGTCCACTCAACATCAAATGAATTAGTATATTTAATACCATAATCAAGTGTGCATTTGAGATACATGAGTACCCCTTTCGCTTCATTACAATGGATTTCTAGAGGTTTTTCCATAAACTGACTTAACAAAGTAGTAGAGTATGATATGTCAGGTCTGGTTGTAGTGAGATAGTTCAGGCTTCCCACCATCTATTTATAAAATGTATCATTTACCTCCTTCAAACCATCATCGTAGTAAAGTTTTGTGTTCTGCTACATTGGAACATAAGAAACTTTACACTAATCCATTTTAAGCTTCTTAAGTACTTCTCTAACATATTTTCCTTGAGACACAAAGGTTTGAAAATAATTTATCTAGACTTTAAGACCGAGAAAGTAATGTAACTCACCAAGATATTTCATTTCGAATACCTATCACATCTGCTTCTTGATTCCACTAATCAATTTTTCTGAATTTCCTATAATAATTAAATCATCAACATATAAGGAAATCAATACAACATGCCCCTTTTCATCAAACTTGGTATACAGATTTAGATCATTTTTTCTCCTCATAAAACCCTGCTAAAGAAAGAAGGAATCTATCTTCTAATTCCATGACCTAGGTTCATGTTTTAGTCCATACAATGCTTTCTTTAATTAACATACTAAATGGGTCTCACCACTTTTCACAAATCCCTCTGGTTGAATAAGGTAAACTTCCTCCTTTAACTCACCATTCAGAAGAGAAGGCTTTACATATAATTGGTGAAGCTTCCAATGGTGTTTTGTAGCTAGTGCAATTAACATTCTTATAGTGTTTAATTTAGCTACTGGTGCAAATGTTTCTGCATAATCAATTCCCTCTTTTTGTGAATACCCTTTTGCAACCAATCTGGCTTTATATTTATCTATGTTACCATCTACTTTGAATTTAAGTTTGTATATCCTTTTACATCCTATGGGATTTTTATCTTTAGGCAATTCAGTCAATTCCCAAGTTTTGTTTTTTATTATAGAGTCATATTCTTCCTCCATTGCTTCTCTCCACTCTTCATGTTCATTGGATTCATTAAAACTCATGGGTTCTATGCCATTTGAAATATTAATCATTAGGGTATAATCTTTATATTTTTCAGGTGGACAAACCTGTCATGAAGATCTTCTCAATTGGATGGTGACTTCTTCGCCATTTTGTAAAGATTATTCTTCACTACTAGATGTATCCATGTCACTGTGTACCTTTTCCTGTTGATTCTTCTCTTCTTTGACCTCCTCATTTCAAGAAGTACATGCCATCTTTCATGAATGTTGTCGTCCTTGTTTCCTTCCACCTGCTCATGGAAAATTACATCTCTACTTGCAAACACTTTGTGAGTAGATGGATCAAATAGTTTATATGCTTTAAATTCTTAACAGTATGCTATAAAAATATATTTGATAGCTTTAGCATCAAGCTTCTTCCTATTCCCCTTTGGAATATGTGCAATATCCTTACACCCAAATATCCTCAAATTATTAACTATTGGTTTAGAATCATACAAGGCATCAAAAGGAGTTTTATGATCAAGACAACTTGCTGGACTTTTATTCTTCAAGTAAACATTAGTGCTAATGGCCTCAGACCAAAAAGAATTTGAGAGATTCTTACCTTTCATCATAATTCATGTACACTCCACCAGAGTTATGCTTTTCCTTTCTACATGTTCGTTCTGGTGTGGAGTGTGGGGTACTATAAATTGTTGTACTATTCCATGATCTTTGCAATACTTGATGAATTTCCCCAATCTATACTCTCCCCCTTGATATGAGCGAAGGATTTTGAAAGGTTTTCCTTTTTTCTTATCAACCATGTTTCTAAATTCCTTGAAGTATTAAAAAACATCATTCTTTTTCCTAAGAAAATAAATCCATGTGTATCTTGGGTAGTCATCAATAAACAATAAGAAATAATAAGCACCTCCTAGTGACCTTGCCTGCACTGGTCCACAAACATTAGTGTGCACAAGTTCTAATAGATCTCTTTTTCTCCTATTAGAGGGGAATCCATCTCTATGCATATTTCTTAATGTGCAACCTTCACAAGAAGCATATTCATTCTTCAACATAGGGAGTCTTTCAACCATAATTTCTTTTTTTAATAACAACAAATCATAATAATTAATGTGACCATACCTTTGGTTCCAAAGAGTTTTTGTAGGCATAGTCGCAAAATTTAAAGCTTGATGATTCTTGTTGGTGACATCAAGTTTGTATAGGCCTCCAACTCTGACTCTTGAGGCAACAGTACTGTAATGATATTGTAATTCCTTCACTATACAATGTGTCTTGAAGAATTCAACCTTCAAATTACGATATGTAATGGTGGACACATAAATCAAGTTTTTTCTTTATCCTAGGGACATACAAAACATTGTGAATGTGTCTGATAGTACCATTCGGAAGTGTTACTAGAGTATCTCCATATCCCTTGATTTGATAAGAACGATCATCTCCAAGATAAATATGGGCACCATTATGTGTTTCTTTAAATTTTATATACCAATTCTTATTACATGTCATGTGAATTGAAGCGCCAAAATCAACAAAACATGCATCAACATCATCAGTTTCAGCAGATAGTGCAACATTAGACACAAACAATTTGAGATCTTTTGGATCAATATTCAGGTTTTCTTCTGCAAAGTGTCCTGAATGTTTTTTATTTCTATGCCTAGCCTTATCATCATTTTTCTTCTTATAACATTCTCCGGCAAGATGCCCAGTCCTACAACAATAAAAGCACTTAGGTTCATTTTTATTCGATGGCATACCTTGATTTGGCTTTGAATTCCTACAAAATGAACTTCCTCCTCTTCCTCCTCCTGGTTTCCCTTTAGGGAATCTCTTCTTTGTCCATAGTGCTAAGTTTGAATTCTGAGGCTTCAAATTTACGTGCCTCTATTCCTCTTGCAACAATATACCTACCAATTCCTCAAAAGTAGGAGGTTTCTCCCTCGCTGCAAGGCCTGTTATAAACATTTGATAGTCCTCTAGAATTAAATTTAGGGAAATTGTTACAAGATCAGTGTTTGACACTTTTTATCCTATATCTACCAATTTATCTTTCATTTCTTTAATTCCCCAAGAAAAGCACTGACAGACTCATTTATATCCATTTTAATAATTACCAATTTACTCTTTAGGAAAATAATGTGATTTGTATTATTAGTTTGATACAGATCTTTAAGTTCTTGCCACATTTCACTAAAAGTCTTAACATCTCTAATATGTAGAATTATGCTATCTTTAACAGACATTTTCAACAATACCTTGGCTTTTTTCTCTCAATTATACCAATCTAGGATTGATTTTTCTATAGTGCCTGAAGCTGCATCAGGTCGGGCTTCATCTCCTTTCGCGATCGTCCATACACCATAACCTTCCATCAAGGTTTGCATATTGAATTTCCAATTGATGAAATTCAATCCATCCAATTTATTGGCTTCGTTGAGGTAGGTTTCTTCCAGTAGATTTTCCATCCATGCAAACTCCTTCTCCTTCTCCTTCTCAGCAGTCAATGCGGAAAACACACGTGTTGATAAGTTTATGGACTAGTTATGTATATATTTAGGTCTGGAGCAACTGCATGAATTATGATTATTTGGGAAACCTCCTTGCGCGGATTGATCCAACGACCACAGAGAGTATTGGAGCAACGATCAGGTGAGCAAGGAGGTTGATGCGCTCTCCTAACTAATGCAGGTGGCCCCCACGAAGAGCACAATGAGAGGGGTTCCTCGGCAGCCATTCCTCGACATCCTTTAATGATTTGTTCCTCTCAGCACATCACGACCATCCAACGAGTGTTCTGATCTCTGATCTAGCATATCGCGACCATCCAACATCTAGCGAATTAGGTGCTACCAAAGATCGACTCCTACCAATTCTAGAGGAAGCTCCATGCTAATGTTCCCAATCGCCGCTGAGATATATCCACGAGAGCTTTAGCAAGATTAAAGATCATGTGGCTGGATATCTTTTCTACACCAACCATTTTTAAACCTCGATCATGATCGTTATCAGTCACACTCTACGCCCTCATGCTCTTGCCATAACCATATATCTCATTCACGTAGGTCCACGCATGTGCTCCTCAAATCTAGGCAGGTGAATGCTCCATCAACAATCTCTCCTCAGCAGATCACACAGCCTCCAGTAGGGATGCTCCTTCACGCTCCTGAGAGCAGGGAGCGAGCGATCATATGTGCACCAGAGAGAGCACCATATATCTCGTTTATATCACTTCATAGCAATAATTCCATGGATAGCATACACGCTCCACACAACATCCATGCTCAGCGAAGTCACTAGCAGGGACGCTCCTTCTCCCGCTCTGATACCCAATTAAAATTGGAGCGAAGGAAACTAATTCCAAACACCTGGAGATGAGGAAGCAAAGTTACACTTCGTTCAAATGATTAATGAGATTTACTTGATGTATATATAAGATGTCATATAGTTGAGGAATAGTTTAGGAACGATTTTTGAAACATTGAGACGGTTGGAAACTAATCACCATCACCACAACTAATTCTCCATTATTCTAAGTAAAATAACAAACCACTTTTATAAAAACCCAAATTTCACATAGTTATTCACAATTTCTATGAAATAAAAATTGTATGTTTGGAAAACTAATTCTATTTTGTAAGTTTCATATTTTTACACCATATTCAAATTCATTGTAAAAGTAGCTTGATAATTCATCCTATTTTTATTTTTTCCATGTTTGCATGAAACCATCATTAATTTGCACATGACCTCATATATAAAAATAAATAATAAATTAATTTACACATTAAAGAATTTAATCATATTTGATTAATCCAATATTAAAATAAATTTTCATTAATTTATTATATAAAATTATAAATCAACTTTTAAAAGATATTTTATAACATTCATCCATCATATCATCTCTCATGGCTATTAGCAAACTTTTAATTTTGTTGCGATTTTATTGTTAACTTATTTTCACAGTTACTATATTAAATCATTTCTCAATTACCTGTTATGTAATGTTTTTTAGAGGAGTATTTAGGGAATTTGAAAATTTAATTACCTTTTGATTAAAGAAACAATGTTTGAATGGACCTAATAGTTAACAAAAATGTGTTTCTTTTTAAAAAATCACAAGTTCAAATCCATAAGAATACGATTACTTTTGTAATATAATAAAATAAAATTTAAATGATTTACTTTTCTTTTCCATATTTCAACCATTTTATATCAAAAACTAAGTTTAATGTTAAGATAAATCACAACGTTTTGAATGACATGTCAACATTTGTTATTTTCTCAAAAGAAAGTCATTAGTCTTACGTTTCACTCTCACTTCCGTTACGTATCAACATGCACTAACCACATAGTTTATATAAAATATATTAATTATGACGAAAGGTGTACACCTATTGACAATGGGCACATTTAATAGGTTTTTAGTTTTTAATAAGTTTTTTATGGACGAGATTAAATATGTCTAGAATATTCTTAGTCGTCACAATAAATGAATGGCTCTGATTTCATCCATTAACTTCCGAGTTGTTATAAAGACATCCGTTTATATGTTTACTTTTTTACATTTACCTAATCGTGTTTAAAAATTATTGTGTTCACTAACTTATTACCACGTCTACCTGATTAAAAAATATTAAGGTATTCATGTTTCTGCTAGCTGACATTTGGTAGCCGTGTTTCTGTGCTACCATCACCAATAGTCGCGAGTAGTGGTCGTGTTTAACAGATGTAACCACCTTTCAGCATTCACCAACGGCGAGTTAGCAGATATGCTAGTAGTATATATTCTCATTTTCACCCAGATTATATATTAACATACATCAATTACATAATTTAATATAAAATATAGTAATCATATATATTCAAATTGGACATTCATCTTAAAATATTACAAGTTCAAAATACGTTGATTTATTTACAATATTAAAATTATGCAGTGATTAAGGAAAATTTTCTTTAATAAATATAAAATAAAAATAAAAATAAATAAATTATTTCTTTATCTTTTTAAGTTTTAAGACCATGCAAACTAAATTAAATTTAATAGTAATAAAATTTAACCATCTTCATCTATTATTTTAATTATATATAAGAATTATTTATATTATTTTGTTTCAAGCAAGCCTACTATGACACTTTACTATGACACTTTGAGATAACTACACGAAGGTAGTTGGGAGTGGAAAATGAAGAAAATTAACGACCGGCCTCTAACCTGGTCATTGCCTTGGCCAATACATACATGTTTGTGAAAGCAACTATATTAGACGGCCGGACATTACTTGTTCTTTTGAACCTAATGCCAACCTCAGTTCTCCATTTGATGCTTATTGCATATATGGTATTTTCAACCATTTTCCTTTATATTTGTTTGTTGTACACGATGAGAACCTTATCCATAGAGGAAACACCCCAATGAGTGTCCATATTCTGCACATCTTCCATGCATTCTGCATAGGTGTGTTCCATGGGCTTGGAACTAGTTTGTTTTTGACACTTGTTTCCTCTACAGTATTTTAACATTTTTTCATTTTTTTGTGCTTTAATAATATGAAAAAAACACAAATAAATAAAATATGATAAGAAAAGAGAGGGGATAAATGTGTTTTTTTTTAAACTATCCTCTAGTTTGTTTTTGACACTTGTTTCCTCTACTGTATTTTAACATTTTTTCATTTTTTTGTGCTTTAATAATATGAAAAAAACACAAATAAATAAAATATGATAAGAAAAGAGAGGGGATAAATGTGTTTTTTTTTAAACTATCCTCAGTCATGTATCCCTTGAACAAAGCACAAAGTTTTGAGTCGTCTTCTTAGCAAGTTGGGTTCTAGTATGACCTAAGTAAGTAGAACCTTGATTTTTTGAATTTTACTACTTCTCCAATTGGTTATTTTTGGAGAATTTATTGATGCATCCTACATGTATTATATAGTTGTTCCACTTTGTGTCAAATGGTTTGAGGTCACAATTGTGTTGTGCTTATGTTAAAAGGTATTTTTTATTGTGTGTTGGTCATTCCCCATATTTTTTTACTATTCATGTTGGCCTTCTTGATTGTCATGTTATTCTCATTATTATTCATATCTTTACATCCTTTACTCATTCGAGTGTGGAAGGTTCCTATTGACTTCTTGTTGGCACGTCTTTGATTATCAAATACAACACATTTTTTTGAGAGTTTAGCTTAGAGACATGGAGCATGGGCCTATTTTCATCATTGATAGGTTACTTTGTGCTCAACAAATGACATATAATCATTGATCATTGATTGTGTGGTTTCCCATGTGTTCGATTTCAAGAACTCTATTCACATATTGGGATTCTTGTTGTACCTTGGTTTCCATTTTCATCATTGGTCGAAGTCCTTCAACTTTCAATGGCTTTCATTATCGATCATTGCTCAAAGGGTTTCTACCATGTGCTATTCCATCTGATGCATGTGAGAGACGTACTCAGCGGTGTGTCCTTCCTTCTTTTTTAGTGTAAACCTTCAAAACCATTCTCCTTATGTTCACTCGTGTGGGATAATGAGGAATTCCTTAATTCCCTTCTTCCAATGAATATCTTCCCATCAACTGGACGACTCATTTTCTCTAGGATCACTCATTTTCTCAAGGATCATGATCTGGATACTTTATAGTACCTTAGGTCTTGCAGTCATTAATGGACACTAATAACTTTTCATTAATAAATTCTACAAGTATTTGACACAACTTATTTGAAATTACAATCTTAGTAATCAGTAATGTTACAACCAATACATTAAAATCAACCCCAAATAAAAAGAGGTATAAGTGATATCACTTTTTTTAAGTTGAAATTACAATATTTTTTAATTCATAATTTAATTTTAAAATAAATTACACCAAAATAATATTTATTAATATATATAATTTAAAAAATATTCCTTTGCTTTTACTTTTCTTAAAAAATAATAAATTAAAAAAATATATAATCAGAAAAACAAATATTAAATAACTTATTATAAAACAAATTAAATAAATAGAATAAAAAAAAATTAAATAAAAAAAATTAAAATAAGTATAAAAAAAATAATTATTATTTTATTAAAAAAATATTAAAAAGATAAAAACTTAATTTGAAAAACAAACAACACAATCTCATAAATGACCCCGTAATCGAATCGCCCCCGTTCCCTCGTTTTGGGGGAAGGCAACTTCGAACCCCTCAACAATTTAAATGGTCAATATTTGTTTAAATTTATCATAAAATGTCATATATCTTTTAAGGAAGGGTTATATCTTTTGTATAGAAAATAATAAAGGGGTTTCTTTTCCCACAAATAAAGGGGTCTCATATATCAATTTGATGTGGTGGCTTCACAGTAACTTTAAAAATAAATTATTATTATTATAATATACTTATAATATATGATCATATGCATCATTTTGATTTTGAGTTAATAATGTTACAATAAAATGTAGATAGATTAAATTTTTAAATTGTGAGAAAAAATTATTGAAAAGTTGTAAATGTTTTTATTATTTGATATAAAGTAATTAATAGATATATAAATATAAATAATAAATTATTTTAAATATTAAAAAAATAATTTTTTTATATTTGATCCATTTTATTTAAAAATATATTTACATAAATTTATTATATAAAAATATAAATAACTTTAAAACATATTTTATATCTTATCATTTTTCATATTTTATATGATATCATTTCTTATAGTTATTAATCTAATTTTTTTATATGTTTTTTTTTTAATTTTCCAAAACCATAGACACAATGTATCCAAAATAATATTATAACATTATTTCAAAAGGTGAAAAATTACATTTCCAAGTATCTTTACATTCACACGATTAAATCATTTTTCAATTAGGATCGGTTAAATAACTGTCTAATGGGTTTAAAGGAATATTTCAATAATTGTGTAATGTGTTTAAAGGAATATTTCAGGAATGATCAAATATAAAAGAGAAATGATCTGCCCATTTTTTTCAATTAAGATGTGATAAATAAGGGTGTAATGTTTTTAAAGGAATATTTTAGGAATGAAAAATATAAAAGAGAAATGATTTTCTCTTTTGTATTTAAAAATTTTAATGATAATATTAATCACAAAAGTTTGAATGGCATGTTTAATATTTGCTATTTTCTGGAAAGTTATTAGTTTTATGATGTTGATAATTTTAAACATTTAAAGTAGTGGGTAATTTAAAATATTTAATTTTTGGAGTTTTTTTAAGGATGTTATTCATTTAATTTTGCCAAAAAAATTGGTAAGAAATTATTGGATTTGTAGATTTGAGTGATTAAATCTAAATAATCTGAATACCCAAAAATTTTTAAGAAGCTAAACCCATCTATACATTAATTAATAAAAAACATTTCTTAAAAAATTTCAAACACAAATAAAATTTAAAAAAACTAAACAAATACTTATTTATCTTTGTTAAAGTCCTATAAACTAAACTTTGACCACCACGATCATTTTCCTCTCTCATTTTAATTATATATAAGAAACATGTATAAAAAAATAACAATTATGTCTTTAATAAGTAAAAAAATATGGGCATTTTAAGAATTAGTTCTAAAAAAGATGAAAAAAAGTAATTGCTCTTCCTTTGTACACCCGTCTTCAATCACAATAACCTTTCTAAATAGTTATTATTAAAAAAAAAGATGATATTCTTTTCACTAAATTTACATGTACACCAAAGTAAAATCACAATAACCTTTCTAAACCCAACCACTATCAAAATTGGGGTGGAAACAATTGAATAATATTTTCAGAATATGTGCATGTGACAACTTTAAATTTACATCTACAATAGGAAATTATCTTTCCAAATTAACAATGCTGCAGACCCCCCTTCTCTCCAAGGGCTGCGCGATCTCCCGGTCTTAGGATCTTCTCAAGACTGAATTGAAACAGTCTTTGATTCCCTACTGGAACCTCTAAGAAACAATGCACAGGTCTTTGCCAAACTTGTCCTTCGTGAACAAGCGCTAAAACACAAGTCTCCTCCACCTAACCACACCTTGTGACCACACGCCTATCTAGAAAGGCACATTGTGATTTTCCCGTACCAGCTATATGAGTCAACCGATTCTCCATCCTTCGAATTGCCGAGTCCCAAAATTCCGACAAGGGCCTAGAGCATGATAGCTCCTTCCTTATCCTTAACCCATATGACCCTTCGCTATAACCTAGGGCCAATCTTTCCAAGCGCATCGGGTTTCACGTATTGAAACTCCTGATGTGATTCACCTCCGTTCTCTAGATACTCGAAATTACAAAAATTTTGGATTAGATCAATGATCCACAATAGCTCTCCAACCAATGACTGTGATCAAGTTACAATTTCACGTTTCAGAAATTCTCACAACTCCGCCCTTTGACCTTTCCACTCTGCGAGTCAACGAAATGTTGATTCTTAACATGTGCCCCTTTTGATGGACAATCCCGATGATTTCGCGATTTCACGACCTCACTCTACTTCTTCCAAATCCTTTGTTTTTGCGAAATTTTGATAACTCCTCGCAACTAACCAATGCGCTACTTCTCCGAGATCTAACGGCTTGAAAGATTTCGACTCTTTCTGAATGGATATTGACCTTCGATCTGGTCCAATCTTCAAATTATTTTTTTAAACATTTCTCCTACTCAATCCTCCATACTTGTCCTTCCTTTGAACTTCAATTTTCTAGTGCTCCACTTTTGAGCACTTCAACTCTTCGAAACTTAGAATTTTTTCTAAGTTTCTTCTCTCGAGACTTAAAACCACTACTCCTCCTTAGCTTTTGGCAATTGAAACTTAAATCTCACCCCTTAGTGCTCACTTGCATTCTGTGTATTCTTCAAAAGATGTTCTAACGCCATCCTAGAATACTCTACGCTCAACTTCCTGATATTTCAAACTTTAACAAAAGTTTGTTTCTACACGCACTCCTTGCGATCGATATGCACACTCTGCATATGAAAATTCTCCGCTATCTCTTCTAAGATTTATGTCAAAAAAGACTTATTCACATGCACTCCTTGTGCTCTACATGCACTCCCTGCACGATCTTACAGAAGAGAAACAATTGAACTCATTCAATTATGCATTCACTCACTATGAACATCATATAGTCACAAACACATAACAACACAGTCAAACCATAACAATATCAACACTGTGTATTTGGGTCAATTTCCTCTGTTCTATTCATTCAGAAGAAAACATAATTACAGTCAGTTTTCCTTAAAGCTATTACAAGAAAACTTGCCTAAGGACCCAAAGCTTTTTCGTTCTCCTTCCTCCTACCTAAATAGTATTTCGTATTGTTCAAGCGGTTACCTACTCCATTAGTGTAGCCTAATGACTAATCAGGGATAATATCCCACACCTGTAATCCATTATAGTCATGTAAAGGATTTACAATTGTTCCACCATTTCAAACGGTGGCCCGACTTTACATACAGTTAATAAATTAACAAAAAAATCAAAAAAATCTTCACACCGCTACCAGGTTGTTTAAGGTTGGTTTGGCTCCTTCAATGTGTTGAGGTGTCGATTCAGATTCCACGTTCGCTTCCTTTTGATGTGATAGTGATGCTCCTGCATCATACTCCTCTGGCCAAAAATATTCATGGACTCCTATCCATGAGCTCTCCTACTATTTTTCCATGTTTCAAAATATCAGGTTCAGTTACCCAACTTGAATCTTCCACAGGGTGATCCTTCCACTTTACCAAATATTCAGGATACATTTTTCTTTTAGTTTTTCTTCCAACTCTTTTTTCTAAAATTTTCTCCATCTGAGGCTTTTCTACTATGGGCATCTGTTCTTCCCACTGATTTTTTTCCCGTTCATCCAATTCTCTTGTGTCATCTCTGTTATAAGGATACAAATCTTCAACGTTGAATATCAATGGTATCCCAACATTATCTGGCAACTCAATTTCATAAGAATTTGCTTTAAATTTTCTAAGGATCTTGCATGGTCCTATCTTTTTCATATTCAACTTGTTATATGTTCTTCTTGGAAACCTTTCTTTCCTCAAATGAGCTAAAAATTCATCTCCCACTTCAAATTGAACTTCCATTCTTTTCTGATCAACTTTGTCCTTATACTTTTGATTACTATTATGTATCTTCCTCTTAACCTGATCATGAAGCCTTTGCATTTCTGTAGAAAAATCTTCTGCTCCAACGCTTCTAAATTCATCTTGTTTCAGTTCTCTCAATTCTGCAACCCCTCTCGGTTGTCTTCCATATACTATCTCAAATGAAAATTTTTCAGTGCTTCTATTAACTGAATTGTTAAATGCAAATTCTACCTAGTCTAGAATTTGATCGCACTGACGACCTTGTTTAGTGACTAAACTCCTTAACAAATTTCCCAGACTTTTATTCACCGCTTAAGTCTGTCCGTCTGTATGAGGGTGATATGTTGAACTAAAATATAGATTAGTTCCCATATTCTTCCATAAAGTCCTCCAAAAGTGTCCCACAAACTTAGTATCCCTGTCTGAAACTATGCTTCTGGGCAATCTATGTAGTCTCACAACTTCTCTGAAAAACACATTGGCTATGTGTGTAGCGTCATTTGTTTTCTGGCATGGTATGAAATGTGACATCTTGAAAAATATATCATCCACAACAAATATGGAATCACTTCCCTTCTGGGTTCTAGGTAATCCCAATACAAAATCCATACTAATTGCATCCCAAGGCCTTTCTGGAATAGGCAATGGCTGATACAAACTAGTGTTTTGTCTCTTCCCTTTTGCATGTTGACAAATCTTACATCAGTCAACAGATTTCTTCACATATACCCTCATACCTGGCCAATAATACAAACTATTCAGTTGTGAAAATGTTTTGTCGTGACCAAAATGTCCAGCTAAGCCTCCATTATGTTTTTCTCTCAACAAATTTTCTCTCATTGAACATCTTGGTATGCACAATTGGCTTCCTTTAAACAACAATCCATCTTGGATCAAATATTCTGACCATGAGTTGTTATTCCTCAACAAAGGATTTCCATATGCTTCATAAGCCTCCTTTAAATCTAAATTTTCCTAATACATTTCCTTAAGGTGCTCAAACCCTAAGGTCTTCACTTGAAATTATTGTATAACCAAATTTCTCCTGCTCAAAGCATATGCAACTTTGGTAGCACTTCCAGAAATATGTTTAACTACAAAAGTAAAATTCTACATGAATTATACCCACTTAGCATGTCTCTGATTCAACTTCTCTTTCCTAGTAATAAATTGCAAAGCTTGATTATTACTATACAAAACAAACTCTTTTGGAATTAAATAATGTCTCCATTTTTTCAAAGCTTGAGTCACTACATAAAATTCCTTATGATATGTAGAATATTTATCCTTAGCATCATTCAAATTCTCACTGAAATAAGCAACTGGCCTATTATCTTGATTCAAAACTTCTTCGATCGCTACCCCACTTGGATCACACCTCACTTGAAATGTCTTTCCTAAGTCTGGTAAAATCAGAACTGGTTGTTCTGTTATCTTCTTTTTCAACACTACGAAGCTTTTTTCAGCCTCCTCTGTCCAATTAAAAGACTTATGTTTCTTCTTCACAATATCCATCATGGCTGCACATATACCACTAAAATTTCTGATAAACTTTCTATAAAAACTTGCTAAACCATGGAAACTTCTCACCTCAAATATGCTCCTAGGTGACGACCATTCTTTGATTGCTTTCACCTTTTCTGGATCCATCTTCAATTCATTTGAAGAGATCTCAAAACCCAAATATATGAGCTTTGTCTTCATAAAAGAACTTTTCTTCAATTTTATTAACAACTTTTCTTGTTGCAATTTCCTCATCACCAATGTCAAGTGCTTTAAATGTTCTTCCTCTGTTTTGTTGAAAACTAATATATCATCTAGATATACAATAACAAATTTACCTATGAAGTCCTTCAGTACTTCATTCATCAACCTCATAAATGTAATTGGAGCATTTGTCAATCCAAATGGCATGACTAGCCATTCATAAAAAATCTTCATTTTTCATGAATGTTGTTTTCCATTCATCTCCCTTTCTCATTCTTATCTGATGATATCCACTCTTCAAGTGTATTTTTGAAAAATATCTTGCACCACTCAAACTATCCATCAAATCATCCATCATGGGTAAAGGAAATCTATACCTGATAGTTATCTTGTTGATGGCTTTAGAATATGTACACATTCTCTATCCCCCCTCCTTCTTTGGAATTAGTATAGTTGGCACTGCACATGGGCTTAGATTTTCCCTGACTAAACATTTATCCAACAACTATTGAACTTGATTTTTAACTTATTCATTCTCTCGAGGTGTCAACCTATACGCTGCTTTATTTGGTAAACTGGCTCCTGGAATAAGTCAATATGGTGGCTAATACTCGTAATAGGTGGTAATGAGTGAGGCAATTCATCGACTTCTATGTCAGCAAAATTCTCCAACAATTCTTGAATTTCTTCAAATAAATCATCCATAGAAGTATTGGTAAGGTTAACTCTTGGTTTCCTTACTACAACAAATTGCATTTCGTGATCTTTCTTGATCTCCTTCAAGAGTTCCTTCCCACTCATGAGAAGTATTCTTGTAGTTGGCTTCTTCGTTTTCTTTCTTCTCTTCTATTGGCAGTAACATGTGGGTTCTACCATTGTTTTCCAAAGTATAAGTATTTCTCCTCCCATCATGAATAACATTCCTATCAAACTGCCATGGTCTTCCCAACAAAATATGACAAACATCCATGGGAATTACATCACACAAAATCTCATCTTTATAGCCTCATATTTTAAATTCAACTTTGCATTGTTGACTTACCATTACTTGATGTCCTTTCTGTAGCCATGATACTTTGTATGGACTTAGTTGTGCAGCTGTCTCCAGCTCCATCTTCTCCACCATCTCTATCGATAATAAATTATCGGTACTCCCACTGTCTATAATCATCTTGCAGACTTTGTCATTTATCTTACAAGCAGTCTTGAACAACCTCGTCTACTGAACTGAGTCTTCTGTTTATTTCTCTAGCTTTAGAAGAACTTTCCTCATCATAAGATTTTGTTCTCCTTTTGTTGCCTCTGCTTTCACATTCTTCTGGGGTTCAGAAATATGTTCTTGTCCTCCTCTTCTCTCTTCCTCTCGGGACATTCCCAAGACATATGTCTTGCCTTTCTATAGGCATAACACTTAACTCCACCTCCTCTACTTCTTCTTCTCCCTCGAGGAAAATAATTTCTCCCACCAAACGATCTTCTTTGGGAATTTCCTCCTCTTTCAAAATAACCATATGATTTCTCATTCTCATCCTTAGCTTTCGATGATTTCGGTATTTCGCAAACTTCACCCAACTTCTTCCAAATCCTTTGTTTTTGTGAAATTTCGATAGCTCCTCGCAACTAACCAGTGCACTGCTTCTCCGAGATCTAACGGTTTGAA